>SKCR01055126.1:0-80634 GCA_019454045.1 Zanthoxylum bungeanum | reverse complement strand
TAAACCTTTATGGATTGATACTGTCTCATATCATCTCAATCCAGTACTAATCATATGGACTTTTGCCATTTATATATCAAAGTAAATAAAATTACAAACGGCACAAAAGGCAATTCCATATCACATAGTTAATTTTGTACAATAATACAATATCATTTACAAACATTGACCTATGGGAAACTAATGTCTACAAAAACCACTTCCATAAAGCCCAAATGTGACTTATAAACCTTTAAAAGTTAAGGGGGCCAATGGGCCGAAATTGATTTCTTGGCTTATGGGGTTACTATTTGATTGGGCTTTGGTTGCCAAGCCCATGCCTTAAAGAAATTAATTTAAAGCCATTGGACTTGAATTAAATTGACGTTGGACGTTAATCGGGCTTTGAGACCCGTAAAGATTAAATTTGGAATTTAAGTCGTAAAAGGTTTATTAATAAAGTGTAATATTTAATTTGGAATTAATAGTGAAATTAGTATTAAATACTTATTTAAATTGGATTTAATGTTGTAGTTTAATTTAATTCGAGAATTCGTACTTTGAGTACTTATTCGCAAAAACGAGTTTGACTCGCGCAAAATCAAATCGTTGTTTGAACATTGGATGATCACTAATTATCAAATAATTAATTTGATTAGATTGATTGATAACATGTTTTTGTGAATACATGGTTGTGATGAATGAATAATGTATATCAGATGGATATTAGACGGGTGGGGGCAATTTTGGAAATTATTGTAATAAATTTGATTTATTAAATTGGACCTGCGTGTCCAGCCTTATAACCTCTCTCTATCTCTCTTTGTATTCTCTTCTCACATATTCCCCTCAATGTAAATGAGGTTTCTTTAGAAGTGTAGTTTAACGGGTAGAAGTAATACAAGTGCTAGTTTGAGAGAGAAAGGGAGAGATTTGATCTAGGATCAATGTGTTAAGTATCCATCCGCATATCATTATTATTTATTTTCATATGCGTTTATTATTGTTTAGAATGTATGTTAAGGGTGTATGATGATGAGACCTAAATAAAGATAATAAATTGGTAGCCAATTTGCACGCGAAAAACCTTCATCAAATATCATGCGTTTTTCCTTCCATTGAGTGATTCTTACTCAAGATCCGAACTGGCATTGGGGGTTGTTGGCCAAAGTCAAGCCCTTTGTCCGTCGAAGATGTGTTTGAATCACGAGAGTTTTGTTTCTATATTGGTGTCCTGTCCAAGTTGTGGTTTGTTGGCCAAAGTCAAGACCACTTCTTGTCCATCGACATTGATTATGAAGCTTTCCATGGTCAATGGGTCGCGCTTGACTGGGATCATTAGGTTTGTTGTGCCAAAGCCAAGGCTTAGTTGATTCAGAGGAAAAAGGTTAGGTAATACATTGGATGTATTGGCATATATAAGATATATGTTTAGGATTTGGATATCCGCCTACTGGATCTAGGAATTGGATTAGATCCAATTGATCTTTGAGATTTACCTAGTTAATTATCATACAATTTGTTGGCCAAAGTCAAGATTGTGTGATATTTAACGGGATCCTAGCCCACTAGGAAACACGGTTTCCCGAGTACTCAACAGAGGGTTAGAGGCTCGCCGAAAAATAGTGGGAGGCAAGAATTGAATTTGCAATATTCGTTTAATAACTTGCCATACGCGCTCATTCAAATTATTCGTCATATAAATTAAATGTTAGTTGGACTAATATTTAAATTGTTGTTTTAATAAGCAGTTGGACTGTATTATAGTTGATTATATAATTGGATTATAGTAATCAATATATTTGAATTAATTAATTTACAGTTGATTTTATAATTGGATTATAGTAATCTATGTAATTGAGGTTAATGATTTAAATTATATTTGATTGTATAGTTGGACTATATAATCAATATAATACATAGTACCACGAATCGTTGATTAAATAGTTGGACTATTAGAATCAAGATGAATGAAAGATTAGTGTTTAAAACATAATCCTAGGTGAAAATGTATTTAAACGACTATATTTTACTTGGGAATAATTTCAGGATGGTCCTGGAAATAAATAATAAGTTACTTTATTTGATAAAATAACCTATTATGCCTAAGCCAGGAATTAAGCAAATTGTAGAGCATAATCTTTGGAAGATTTATGTGATGATAACTTAAGTGCTTAATTCGATATACTTGTCATAAATCTATGATTAGATTTAAGAAGTATTGAAATTGCAATAAATAACTCTTGGAGGGTTAAAGACTATTCTCGAGGAGATAAAGTCAAACTTTGCAATTAGGTAAGTGGCGCAAGGCGCACCATACTTCAATATTCTAGAAACCCAAGGCTTGGCCAAATGCTTCTGAAATATTTGAAAGGGCAAAGGCAAAATCATTATGATCTTCTGGGAAGATAAATGACATATCCTAAAGTGACTGCCGTTTGGATATGGCAGACACGAAGGAATTAAAGAAAGGGCAAGGCTCTGACTTTAAGAATGTTTGTCAATATTATGTCTATTACTAGTATTAAAATTGGATTTTAAAATACTTAGTATGGTACATAAAATATATGGATTGATGTTCAGAATCTGTTGTGAGCAGGATACTGACTTCAAGCTGAGATTAATCTGCGAATCGGAAACGGGACGAAAGTCGCTGTTTCGACCGTAGATACCTAAATTTAGGAACTACCTTTTTGGGTGTGTACTTAAATTGGAACTGTTATAATGTAACTAGTTTGACTAGAAACATTATCTTTATATCAGTGTTTAATCCGTTGCGGATAAACCTTTATATTCTAGAACACTAAAGTGTTTCATTATATAAAGTGATATTGAGATAAACACATTAGATGTGAATAACAGTATTTATTTTTGAATATAAATAAATCTCAAACATATAAAATGACAATATATAAGCTCAACTGATTTGATCAGTAGAGACTTATTTGTGGCATTGTTGTCTGGGACACAATTAAACAAGACTCGTATATCCACACTTTCGAAGAGTGGGTACTAGGACTGATTTGACTATTCAAATAAAGTCTACGAATCTAGTTTATTAGGTAAAGTACCTGAAACGCTATTTACTTGGTAATAGTGATAGTGCCACCGATCTGTTAGCCCTATTCATAGTGAAGTAAGTGGGCCCATATCTAGCAATACTAGATATGAATATGAATATTTCGTGACCTAACGGATGTGGCATCACATATGGTTATGTGTTTCTTTTGAAGAAAACACAAATCGATAACTTTTAGAGTTTCGACACGAAGTAGACAAACAGATCATCTAAAGTATTAAACCATCGCGGTAAGACCGTAATGGAAAATACTTAAGCAGTAAGTTTCAAACATACGTAAAGAGTATAGTATTCTTTCAATGAGGACTCCTCCTAGGACATGTCAGTTTGACGGTGTGTCCGTACGGAGAACCGAATTTTGTTGGACATGATAAGGTTAATCATGAGTCGCTCTGAGCTACCATTTCCTTCAACGGATATGCATTAACAGTGCAATACTTATTTAGAATAAGGTTCCATATAAATCTGTTTGACAGATATCATATTAGATATGAGCGGGAAAGAAACCGGGTTTCTCATTCCTGATGATTTGGGTATGCTAGGCATATGTTTGGATGATACCAAACTAAAACCCAAATAGGATAAGTGCCAATTATAGGTCATCCTAGGGATACCATAAGTATAGTACTTATACATCTCACGAGAGAACAATGTTATTGTTGCTCACCATGCGGTTTTCCTAAGAGGAATACCGATATGCAGTGGTAAGTGGGAGGATGGTATAACCCGATGAAAGTCGGAGTAATACTGTTCAAGGCACGAAGTCCTTAATGGAACACAGATAGTTCATCAAGGATGAAACTATACCATTAATCTTCGAATACACAAGAACCGCGTAGATCGGAGAGAATCAGAAAACAACCTGGGGTATGGGTTTCTGATCTCGCCTCATAAAGATGTCAATCTTGTTGAGGTAGACCAACCGACTACATTTGAGGAAGTGATACAAGGTATCAACTCCCTTTTATGGCAAAGTGCCATGAGTCCAAAATGGATTCCATGTATACCCAACTATGTTTGGACACTAGTTGAAGTACCACAAGGCATTATGCCTACTGGTACAATATAAGTCTTCAAGGAAGACATACATGGATGGCAACATACCAACGTACAAAGCTAGGCTTTTAACAAAAAGGTATCGTTATCAACATTGTGTTGATTACGGTTCAACCTTTTACCTGTTGCCACGGTAAATCCATTTGGATGATGCTTGCTGATACTGCTATTTCATTTATGAAATATGTCAGTTGAAGATCAAAATCGCTTTCGTTAAACGGAAACCCTTTGGAGGATGTTTATAACATCCTGACGATTTTGTCGTACCTAAACCAGCAAACTAGGTTTGCGGGTTGTTCGATCCATGTTTGGATTGAAGCAAGCATAATGTTCTTGGAGCTGACGTTTTGATGTAATCATAATGGTGTATGATTTAATTCAAAATAAAATAATTCTTGTGTATATAAGGAGGTTAGTGGGAGCGCACTGACAATGGATGTCATGTATAAAATAATGATAATATATGTTATTTCTTGGAAATGATATTCCCATAATAAAAAATCGGCGCGAGAGCTTGGCTTTCGAGATAATTCTCCTTAGAATTCTTAGGAGTAACAACCTTTATTCTAGGAATAAAGATCTATTGGGATAGATTTAAAGTTGTTAACACTCTCTGAGAAATTATACATTTAAAATGTACGTGACCTGGTGTCTCATACGCTTTGAGCGTATGGAGACACAATCATACCAATCCGAGTGATAGTCACTGGATTGAAGTTAAGAACATTCGTTAGTATCTCAGAGAACTAAAGACGATGTCTTAGTCTATGGAGAAGGAGAACTTGAAGTGACTGGGATCGCTGTAGCAAGTTTCCAAACCGATAAAGACGACTATAAGTCGCAAACGATACTGTAAAGTTTGAATACCGGAACAGTGAGTTGGAAATCTTCCAAGCAAGATACTGTTACCATATAAACAACAAATACGGATTATTGCTGCAGCTGAGGCAGCAATAGAAGCCATTTAGGTCGATAATAAATCTAATTAGATTAGATATAGTTCTGTTAGCGGCTGAGCTAGACGTCAGCACAGGCTAAAGAATTAATGGTCTCATCAACGATCCAGATATATACTTCGATATTCATCTGATTCGTTCGGATCATACATCGTGGCGATGTGATGATCGTATAAATCGTGTCAGACGATAATCATGTAAATCCGCTGACGAAAACCTTTTCTCAGTAATTTGAGCGAACCGTACATAGTTCGGGTGTTAGGCACTCGAGTGACTGGCTATAGGCCAAGTGGGAGATTGTTGGACAATTATGACCCATAGCGTCACTATTTATACAGATCATGGTGTTGTTGTACAAATTAACTATGTGACAAAGGAGATTGCTATCTTATCATTTGTGATTAGATCACCTTAGATATATAAATGATAGGAGGTCCCTATGATTAGTTCCTGGATTGAGAATGATATGAGACAGTATCAGTCCACAAAGGATTAATCATTAAATATCCCTAGTCAGAGTATTATCGAGATTGGACATCGGTAATGCGTAAAAGACTAGTATTGCATTTGTGCACGTTGTGAGGGCATAACGGGCATAGTTCTCATATATTTAAGTATTGGATACTTATGCAAGTGCGGTAGGAGGTTGTGTTTCACCGATGGTACGGGAAACAGCTTCGCTCTGGATAGACCCCTCGGAATCCCATTGGTAGTTTGACTATGTGTCTATGGGAGTCCGACATCAGGGTAGGTGTATTTGGTCTTAACCTGAGACTTGCACCGCTAATGCTTATGACAATCAATATACTTTGGTTGAGGTCGTCCAGGGCTTTAACCGGTTCTGTGTACGCCAATACTGGGTATATTGAGAATCGTAGAGTATTGGGTGTGATGTCAAGACGGAAGTATCACTCCAGTCATAGTGGAGATGATGTCACGTAGGATACGGTATTAGTGCTCTTAAGTGTTGCGCGGCCATCGGGATATTATGACTAGGTCATGTATATCCGATTATAGAGATTAGTTACCAGACATCCGACATGTGCTTCGTACGGGGCAGACACAACTCCAGCCCCAGGCCTAGCACGTGACCATCCGATACTAGATCGATATGCACTATACGATGTATACTACGCCTGATATAGATCAATATATTCCTGTAAGGATATTTCCGGAGAATTGGGTAGGCATGGCGCTTTGCTAGAAGCCAACCTTGTCTTGTTAATCGGTAAAACGTAGTACTTGTTACGTACGTGTTCGGATAGTCCGATAACCGAATTTACTGCCAACATATCCGGAGATCTCATGGGTCGCTTCCCAATGATACACCGATGACGTATGACTCGCACTTTAATTAATCTGGGATTATTTTGATGAGAGAGAAAATTAATATGGGATTAATTATGGAGATATTTTATCTGGGATAAAGTATCGTCTAAAGAGAGAGAGAACGCGATTAATTTGGAATTAATCGGTAAAATAAATTTAATAGCTAAATTTGATTTTTCTATTTAATTTATTCGAATGGGCTAAAATTAATATATCGGATATTTAATATGAATTGGATTTCATTACGAAATTAAAGTTGGACTTTAACGCGAACGAACGAATTAATTTAGAATTAATTCGTGAACGACGTTTGTAATATATTTGCGTCGCATCGATATTTAATTGAATTAGATTTAATTATTTAACGACGGAAGTTCGTTTAATCGGATTAAACGGAACCGAGCCGCGACAAATGTTCGTAGAGATATTTGGATTTTGAATTCACATATGTGGGGCCCATGAGTGGTTGGAGTACCTACCACCCAACTACCTTGGTTTACTTTTGAAAAACCATTTACCCACACCTACCAAGTTTAGGGTAAAAGGTGAAATGGTTTTACCTAAAGTATATAAACAAAATCTCTCTATACCCTAAAGTAATTATTATTATTCATTAGATGAATTTTAGTAAACCCTAGACAACTCTATCTCTCTCCTATCTCTTTCTCCTTCACGCCCAAGGGGCTCCTCACTGTCAAGAAATGGCGTGAATGATGGAGCATATTTGAGGTTTTGTGGCAAGATCCAAGTGCTAGCACACTCCTAGGAGACATATGAAGGTGTTAGGGAAACTCACCCACGAGCCGAGAATCAAACAACGAAGATTCGAAGCTCAAAATCTCAGCTCAAAACTGAAATTTCAAGACAGTGGACTGCATGCAGTGGCGCCACTTTGATGAAGGAAAATCAAGTTTTGTTCTTCATTAAATCGTCTCAACCGATCAATGTAAGTATTCTGTAACTTCTTTGATATGTATTTCACACATCTTCATGCTTGTTTGATGATCTTGGGACCTAGAATAAAACCAACACATCATTCCCAATGAGTAAAATATCATCGACGTACAAAATGAGAAAAACCACATTACCGTCAATGGCGTGTTTGTATACACAAGGCTCATCGATGTTTTCCTCAAAATTATAAGACTTGCTCGTGGTATCAAATATTATGTTCTAAGATTGAGATGTCTACTTGAGTCTATTGATGGACTTTTGCAGCTTGCAAACCTTTTACTCTTGACCATAGGCTACAAACCCATCTGGTTGTACCATATAGATACACTCATCAAGATTTCCTTTCAAGATTACAATCTTGACGTCCAATTGCCAAATCTCATAGTTATAATATGCGGCAATAGAGAGAATATTGTAGATGGATTTGAGCATGGCTAGTAGTGAGAAAGTCTCATTATAGTCGACTTCATCTTTCTAGGAATAACCTTTTTTCCACTAGCCTAACCTTGAAGGTCTGTAAATTTCCATTTGCTGCTCTCTTTCTCGTGTAGATCCACTTGCAACCAGTGGGTTTTACCCCATTAGGTTGGTCTATAAGGTTCCAGACTGAGTTGGAGTACAATGACTCCATCTCGAGGTTCATGGAATTGACCCATCCCTCTTTATCAGAATCATCCATTGCACTATGATAGGTCAAAGGATCATCTACACGATCACTGGATGTGACAACTTGTGCCTCTCCAACTTCTAGATAGAGATCAGGTTGTCATAAAACCCTCCCACTGCATCTAGGTGGTAGATCATTATGATATACTTGCATCTGACGGTCAACTATAGTGACGATGGCGTGCTGGTCGAACTAGCAAGTAACTCCTTGAGTAACACTTTACTTTGTGGTTTTAACTCCCTCATATAGTCCTTCTCAAGAAATTTAGCTTTGTCGATACAAACACTTTATTATCTTTCAGACTATAGAAGAACCCACCCCTAGTCTTTTTAGGATAGCCTAGAAATATGCACACTTGAGAATGTGGCTGTAAGATTGTAGTCTTATTCTTCAGTACATGTGTTGGACACCCCTGTATGTGGAAATATCTTAAACTAGATTTACGACCACTGCACAACTCTAAGGGTTTCTTAGAAACAGACTTATATGGAAATAGATTTAGGATATACACTGTTATTTGCAATGTATATCCCCATAATGAACTAGGTAGTGAACTGTAACTGAACATAGATCTTATTATGTCTAGTAGGGTCCAATTTCTTCTCTCTGAAACACCATTCTTTTGTGGTGTTCAAGTGTTGTGAGCTGGGATACTATCCCATGCTTAACCAAGATTTCCTTGAAATCACTATCAAGATATTCTTGTCCACGATCCGAACGTAGATTTTGTATCGTATAACCTAATTGGTTCTCAATCTCAGCACGATACTCTTTGAAATTTTCAAAGGTATCTGACTTGTGCTGCATTAGGTAAACGTACGCATATCATGAATAATTGTCAATAAATGTGACAAAGTATTCATAGCCACCCCAAGCTCTTACATTCATCAATATGCAAAAGTCTGAATGTACTTACTCAAATGGTTCACTGGCTCTTATACCCTTTTCAGTCAAAGGTCTATTTGTCATATTTCTTTCTAGACAAGATTCACAGACTGGTCAAGTACCAAGCTTTAACTTGTTTAAATCTTCGTTCTTTATTAACCTATATATCCGGTCAAAGCTAAGATGACCAAGTCTAAAATACCATATATATGTGTCATCGTGAGAAATCTTTTGCCGCTTTGTTTTAGGTTTTTCAACCTGAAATGTTTCACTGTTGAGCAGTGAACTATGTGATAACGGCCTTAGCACATATAAATTATTTTCTGAGTTTCCTGTGCATATAGTTAATCCATTTCTAGAAATAATAAATGAATTATTATTAAAAAAAATTGAATAACCATCATCCAAATGTTTAGAAGCACAAATCAGAAAATCAAGAATAAATAACACATTGTTCAAATTTAAATAGCTATTATTTAAAACATTCAAAATGGAAACTATCAGCTCTAGCTGAAACGACATCCCTTGTTACAACCCTCATGGTACAGTCACTTTTCGCAAGGTCCCTTTATGAGTCAAGTAGCTACAAAGAAAAAACAAACATGGTTAGTGGCTCCAAAATCAAAAATCCATGCAGATTTATCATCATCAACTAATAAAGACTCAATTACAAGAAAATCATATTTACCTGTGGTCTTTTTCTCATTCAGCTCAGCAAGGTATTTCAGACTGTTCTTTTTCTAATGCCCATCATGGTTGTAATGGAAACACTTTCATTTAGGCTTGGCGTCCATGTAGATTCTCTTGTTCTTCTTCATTGGTTTTGCCTTAGCCTTCCCAGTGTTTTTCTTCTTTTTTTTTTGCAGATTTGGAATATTCGATAACATTTGCCTCTCCACTAGGTTTACGAGGAAGCAGTTATGTCAAACTAAAAGTTAATTTGTTCATAATATAATTGCTTTTAAACTGTAAGAAACTCTTCGGAAGAGTTTCCATGATCATTGTCACCTGGTTACGCTCATTAATACCAGCTCCATGAGTTTCAGTCGTGTTGAGATAGGTCATCATCTTCAAGACGTGCTCTCGGACAGATGTCTCTTCCTTCAATCCTGCAGTCATCCCTGAGACTATAGCCTCATGATATTTCCGCTCTGAAGGCTGCTCGAACATGCCCTGTAATGACTCCATCATCAAAGTTGTTGTAGTCATTGGCTCATACTTTGCAGCAAGAACCTCGAAAATTCCTGCTAGTAAGTAGCAGTTTGTTTTCTCATTAGCCGCGACCAATTTTTGGTAGGCATCGCGCACAGCCTGGCCAGAATTCCCTGGCCGGCTCTGGAGGACATTTCTTCTTCAGGAAAAACTTAAGGTTTCACATACAAAGATAGTGTTCATGTTACTCTTCCATTTAACATAGGTTTCCCCGATTAATTTATTATTTGAAAGGATTGAATTGATATGAGAAACCATAGCTGAAAATAAAACAAGCATGCATTTCAATATTCATTCATTGCATAATAAAATCATAAAAAAAAATTAGGCATAAAATTACTCATGATGCATGTATCATGTAAAATGAATCAAAAACCTAAAAGTAATTACTACGCAATTGAAATTTATCATTCCATAAATAACTGCCACCATAGGTAGGTCAAATATTTGCATCATAGATCGAGACAATCTCAATTGGTTAATATATGAAGTAATAACTCTTATTCCTATATTAATCAACCATTGTTTGTTTTGATCAATGAATTTTGATTAACATTTAATCATTCATTTGTGAGTGTAACTTGTTGTTTCGGAACCCTTAGACTTAACTAGTGAAATGTCGTCATATGGTAGGTTAGTTCACCAGATACATCTAGAGTTTCTATCCTCTCGGTATCCAAACTTGATATTGACCCAAAAATAGACACCATCTATAAGGGGATGAAAATAAAGTCGTCTCGAGGCGCTTTTTAAATCTCACATTTTCGGACTAATAACGGAGATCGCGTGATATATTATGGTATATCCCTCTCCCACTCAATATTTTAAGATTAAAAGTTTCTACTTAAAATATCTAATAGTTAAATCCACTAGTGTCTACAAGTTTTTACACGGCTAAAACACAACTCAACTTTACACTAGTGTAAAATTAGTGACATATGCAATTTTAACTCTTAATTTTTTTTTCACTAATTCTTATTAGTCCATACTAATATATTACTTAATTAAACTAATTTAAATAACTTTACTTTAGTGACCTAATTAATTTTAACTCTTAAGATTTTAGCTCACTAACAAGTTTAAAAATTTGAAATTCAAATAAGGGACAAAACTTTTTATTAAACTATTTATTTAATGTAAGCGTCTTATAAATTCCAATGGTACTTGGAATCGTATCCCGAGTACATACCACACTAATGTCCATTCTGAATTGGCTATGGAATTTACGTTCGGGTTTCCATCCGATATACGAATGGAAAATATAATGCACTTATAAAGCCCATATATGAATTAAATCCGTATTTCCAATGTTTTAAAACTTCTAAAATAATTAATCGAATTAATTTATTTTCATGAATACCATATTCCAATTTAACCCTTTTAAATTTCATAAAAAGGGTCATGAACACTTTTCAACCTCGCTCTTGATGCCAATTGTAGGAAACGATTTCTGATGAGAGAAAAATATATCAATATTTACCGCCCATTTTATTTAATATTTTGTTTAATTTCTCGGGTTTGTTGAACGTTTTGATGTGTTTTACTTTATTTTGCAGATAAAATAATATTGGGACACATTGAAATCATTTAGGACGAAATTTGGGTCAAATAAGAGCAAAAATTGGACTTGACATATTAATTTTGGAGATTGGAAACTTGAAAGGGCGTTTTAACGAAGTGCAGTTTTGGAAATTCCAGTTTTGCGCATCTGTTGTATTTTGGGCATAACCTTTTACTCTGATATCGGATTGAGCTGATTCAAGTTCCAGATTAAAGAAGACTCAAAGATCTACAACTTTTAAAGACAAAATAATTTCTAATTCTGAATATGTCATGCCCGAAATTGATGAACCATCCAGAAGTGTGTTGTGTGTAATTATTAAAGTCATTTTCAATCATTTTCAAAGCAAAAAAATAAATTAATAAATAAATAATAAAAATTATCAAATCACCACCAAACATGATAAGCAATTAGTGGAGCAATTAATAATGGATTTGGTGGAGCAATTAGTGGAGCAATTAATAATGGATTTGGTGGATGATTTGATGGAGGCAAAATTTTGCCTATAAATACCAAGCCATTTCATTTGTAAATTCATACTTTCTTCTAAGGAATTCCTTAAAAATACTAAGAAGATTGTATCTTGTTTGTTTATTTATAGCTTTCAGTAATTAATTTCCGCTTTCGCACTTTCTTTTCTTTACTTTTCAGTTTTTACTTTCCGTAAATTACTTTTACGCACAATACTTTTCTTTCTTTAATTTTCAGTTTTTACTTTTCAGTAATGAGGAGGTAACTCCCATTTGCTGGGGTAAAAGGTAAAACTTTTATTACTAATATTTAGATTAATATCCCTTAATTATAATATATAAACTAGTTAAAACCTGACTTAACGAGGATATCGCCATATTGGTCGGCTGGTAATTATTTAAATTGGTTTTAACCTGAAATAACTGGATACTGCCTGATTGGTCGGTTGGTAATTAATTTTTAATTTGACTTCATCTGGATACCGCCTATATGGCTGGTTGGTAATTATCATGCAAAGTTAATAAATTATATTAAGGGAGATATCTAAAATAGAAGTAATAAAAGTGGATCATTTTACCTCATCATTTTCTTTTATTGTACTTTTACTTTATTTACTTTTCAGCAATTTACTTTCAGCATTTACTTTTCAGCATTTACTTTTCAGCAATTTACTTTCAGCATTTACTTTTCAGTAATTTACTTTCAGCATTTACTTTTCAGCATTTAATTTTCAGTATTTAATTTCATCATTTTACCTTATGTCTTTTATTTTATTTAAGTTTTTACTAGCCCTAGTTATGTGTCGTAACTAAGTTAGTTATCTGGGGTTGTGATGAATTCTAATATCACCGGTTTATAAGGGGTTATTTTATAGTTTAGGTAATTTAAAGGTTTACTTATTAAGTCTTAAGCTTTATGCGTCTTATTAATTGGTCACTAATAAGATTGATCTGGTAAATCTAAAAAAAACTTGACAAAGGAATTTTAGGTTTCAGCCTTAGACTTAATAGCTCACGATCTTCCTTGAGGATAGATAACCATTTAATAGATTTCCTTATAGGATAGAGATATACCTGTCGGGCGGGGGTAGGCATAATTGGAACTTAAACTTAATGAATCCAGGTAATTTGGTTGACATAGACATATGGTTCAATTGGGTTATACTGGGTATTTGCGTCTGATCATCGAAAGAAGCTTTCGCATAATTTAGTGTTAGAGGTTAGTAAACCGATATATTACACAAAAATGAAATAACCACTTCATCTTTAAAATGATATTGGAAGATTTACAACCCTAGATAGTTTCCTAATATTGAATTTTCTTAAACCTACTTTCGCGCAATTTTATTTACTTGTTTTTAAATTCAAAATCATCACCATTTCAAATCAATCAATCAACCTGTTAGATACTGGTAATCATTTGACCTTATAAAATTAATAGATTAGGTATTAAGTCCTCGTGGGATCGATACTTTTTATACTACTTGAACGATACGTGCGCTTGCGTTATACACGTGTGATTACGCACCGGTCAAGTTTTTGGCGCCGTTGTCGGGGACTTATTTATCTTTCAGTATTAGTTTTGGGGTTAGATACATTACTTGTATCTAATTTCTTTTTACTTATTATTTTTGTTTTCTTGTGTTTCAGGTTCTCAGAAACTATATGAGACGAACAAGAAGCTTTTAACTCCGACCGCTTGACCCAGAAATTAAAAGAACCATCAGACAGTTGAGAAGGGAAAGGCGAGAAGGCCAAGAAGCTTTAGTCAACATGGAACCTGGACCTTTGGAAGTTGCACCACCGATACCCATTCGAGACAGAACCATTCCGGTGGTCGACGGCTTCATTTCTTGTATTGTACTTCCTCCTTTACCAGCAAATGCGTGTGACATCAAAACATGCATCCAGATGATTCAGCAGTCAGTACAGTTTGGGGGAAATGCAACTGAAGATCCTAATTCCCACATCAGCAACTTCCTGGAAGTTTGCGGTAATTTCAATTACAACTGATCAGCTGAAGAAGCAATGAGACTGCGTGTTTTTCCATACTCCTTGAAGGATAGAGCTAAAGCTTGGCTACATTCACTACCAGCAGGTTCCATCACAACTTGGAACACTCTAGCCACCAAATTCCTTGCAAAGTACTTTCCACCAGCCAGAACTACAAAGTTGAGGAATGACATCACATCTTTCGTGCAACAAGATTCAGAATCCATTTGCGAAGCTTGGAAAAGATTCAAAGATTTACTCCAGAAAACTTATCATGAGATCGCAAAATGGCTACAAGTCCAAACCTTCTACAATGGACTTTCGGACTAATGAGAACCACAATTGATGCTACCACTGGAGGAGCTTTGATGGCAAAAGGAGAAGATCAGGCCTGTGACTTAATTGAAGAAATGGCCAACAACAACTCCTTGTGGCCAACAGAAAGGAGCATGATCCAAAGAATTGTAGGAATTTATGAAGTTGGAGCCAACACAGCACTGAATTCCAAGCTGGATGTGATTTGCAATAATCTAGAAACTCTTAACATGAAAGTTAATGGTGGATCCACAAGTTCACCATATGGAGGAGCACCGGAACCAAACCAACTTGAAGAAACAGTGAATTATGTCAACAATTTCAACAGACAGGGGAATAATCCCTATTCCAACACCTACAACCCAGGGTGGAGGAATCATCCGAATTTTTCATGGAGCAACAATTCAGGGCAAAAGAACAATCCACCAAATGAATTCCAACAGTAGAACTATCCACCACCTAGATTCCAACAACCAAATAAAAGCCAGGAGCATGAAAAAGAACCAGAAATAAAAGAAGTGATGGCCCAGTTGAAGAAGCAAGAAGCAAAATACGATGCTTTAGCAGCTATGGTTCAAAATCAAGTAGCATTGAATCAAAGCCATTCAGCCTCTATTAAAGCACTGGAAAATCAAATGGGACAACTGGCCAATGCTCAGAGTTACAGACCGCCAGGTACCCTTCCTAGCAACAGAGAGCCAAATCCAAGGAACATGGGAAATGGCAATGTTATGCCATCATGTTAAAAAACGGTACTGAAATCAACAAAGATGTTAGAATCAAGGCAACAATTGAAGATATTCCAAAAGAAACAAAGCAACAGATGGAGGGAAAAAAAGCAAAGGAAAAAGAACATATCACTCCACCTCTACCTTTTCCTCAGCGTCTTCAGAAAAACAAACTGGACAAGCAGTTTGCTCGTTTCTTGGAGGTGTTCAAAAAGCTGCATATCAACATTCCATTTGCAGAAGCGTTCGAACAAATGCCCAGCTATGCCAAATTCATGAAAGACATTCTTTCAAGAAAGCGGAGATTGAGATATTACGAGACAGTAGTATTATCAGAAGAATGCATCGCTATCATTCAGAGGAAACTTCCTCCAAAATTGAAAGATCCTGGCAGTTTCACTGTTCTTTGCACCATAGGAGAACATGACTTTGGTAAGGCTTTATGTGATTTAGGTGCCAGTGTTAACTTGATGCCTTTTTCTATTTTCAGGAAATTGCAGATTGGAGAAACAATGCCCACCTTAGTCTCTCTACAACTTGCTGATAGAACGCTCGTATTTCCAAGAGGCGTAGTTGAGGATGTGCTGGTCAAGGTTGACAAATTCATTTTCCCAGTAGATTTTATTGTCCTTGATATGGAGGAAGACGTAGACGTGCCAATCATCCTTGGGAGACCGTTCTTGGCTACAGGTCGAACCATTATTGATGTATAAAAAGGAGAACTAACCATGAGGGTACAAGATGAAGAAGTAACATTCAATGTTTTCAAGGCCATGAATTTCCCAGATGATGAAAAGAATGAAGAATGTTTCAGACTTGATGTGATACAAAGTACCATTCAGAACTCCAAAGCATGCAAAGTTCTACTGACAAACTTAAAACATGTCAATTGCCTGTGAAACCTGAAGATAAAGCATCTTTTGCACTGAAGAAGCTTATTCTTGCACTACAAGCAACAGAAGAGAAAAAATTCCACCAGCTCAACGAATTGGAGGAATTTCACAATCAGCCTTTTGAGGATCCCAAATTATACAAAGAAAAGTCCAAGAAGAGACATGATGAGAAGTTAGTGTGCATACAACCGGAACCAGGGCAGAAGGTACTCTTAAACAAATCAATGGTGAAATTCTTCCCATGGAAGCCAAAATCCCGGTGGTCAGGTCCATTTGTGATCACCAAGGTTTTACCAGACAGAGCCGTTGAGATATATGATCCAGACTCCAATAAAACTTTCAAGGTTAAAAACAAGCGTGTTAAGCACTACAGGGGAGAATCATTTGAGCGACAAAAAGAAAGTGTCACACTTTCAGATCCAGCCTAACATTCAAGAAGTCACGTCTAGCTGATGACTTTAAACTTAGCGCTCGCAGGGAGGCAACCCATGCAATTTGTGTATATATTGTGATCTGGTGTGTTTTATTTTTGTGTGTTTAATTTTTACAGGTAAAGTCATTTCACGATGGAAGAAATTCTCGTAAAATTTCACAAGCAATTTCCTTCTCTCCCTCAAAACTCTCTGATGAAAGTTTACAAAGATCGCTTGGAATGGATGAGACTACTAACGATCCATGGTGTTCCTAATGACATTCGTTGGGTAATTGAAGCACGGGTCCGATTGGCAGGTGAGTCTTCTGACTCTTTTATTTCACATCTGCCTGGTTTTGGAAGAAGCACCTATGTAAAGAAACGTAGAGCTAAGCAAATGGGTGTTTGTCATAAATGTGCACGCTGGAATTGTAATACTCGTTGTCATTCTTTAGGAATGGTGTCTGATAATCGTGAAGATAAAATTAAATTCATTAGGGATGGCTTGAGTCAGGAGTTTGTAGATAATATATCTTCAACTCTTGAGACGCATCCCAGTGGATATGTTCATATAGCCATTCGCAAATTACATACACAATTCCAAAAAAAAAGACAATAGTTAAGTCTCGGAATTTGACTCAAAAAGACCCTGTTTGCCAATTTATAAGAAAATTGGATGGGAAGGTTATCCTGACGCATAGACGTCAATCAAGCCGCTACTTTTCTTGTACATATTATATCTCTTTGTCTTTTCCTAATAATTGTAATTTATTTTGTTGTTTTTCTTTTTATATTCTTCGACAGGATCCAGACCTTTTTGACTATCACGATTTATTTTACTGTTTAACTAATAATTATCATTTGGCAGGTACTAGTGCTATTATTTTACTCACCATTTTCAGGTATTATAAATTCAACTCATCATTGCACTTTTGAAGACATCCAGAGTAAAACATGGAAGCCACTTCAAGAAGACGAGTTGAAAACATCTGTGTGTTTTGCGGTACTACTGTTGGTTTTAAACCACAATACGTAGAGGCAGCACATGAATTGGGTCGAGTCTTAGCTGCAAGGAATATGCACTTAGTATATGGCGGATGCAATCTTAGACTTAAGGGATCGTTTCAAAAGCTGTACAGGAAGGAGGCAGTCACGTTTTGGGAATCATCCCAAAACAATTGGAGGAGGCAAATCTTATTGGACCATCAAACGGAGAAGAGCTAATTGTGCCAGGTATGTCTGAACGACTGATAGAAATGATTAATCGTGCTGATGCTTTTATTACTTTGCCAGGTGGCTTGGGTACATTGGAGAAAATTTTTACAGTGTTATCTTGGGCGAACCTGAACATACACCAGAAACTGCTTGGACTGTACAACGTTGAAGGATTTTATGATTTTCTTTATGTGTTTCTTGATGATGCCCGGAGAAATGGGTTCGTGTCAAAACTTTTAAAAGAACTCCTCTTCACTGCCAGAACTGCCCCGGATCTAATTGACCAAATCTTAGCCTATGAACCACAAGTTGACCCTATCTTTTCAAAGATAAATTGGTCCGATGACGATTGTGGTAAGAGGCATCAGATTAATCTGGATCTTAAACTTTAACTTTTCGTGTAGAATTTCAGCTAACCAGGTAATATCTTCTAAACTCTTCTTCTACTGTTTAAGACATTGGGGAGAATGTCTCATTTAGGTTTGGGGGAGGGAATTAGTTGATCAGTATCTTGTTTTTTAGTTGTGTGTTGTTTTTATTTTTAGTCCAAATTTTTTTCGAAAAATACAAAAAAAAATTGAAAAATTTTCAAAATTACAATAATATTTTGCATTTTTTTGTTTTTATTTTGACTAAAAAGGTGAAATTGGTAAGAGATAGCTGAGTAAGGATTTTCACACTCCTGAGACGTATCTCAAACCTATTTCGGAACAAGTTAATTTTTGTTTATTTCATTTTAAATTATTTAATTTGTGAATTATCCATAATACTGACTAAAATGGATCTTCATATGCTTAGTTGGCAAGTATTATCAACATGCATGGTAACATACGGACATGAGTTATATTGAAAAGTTTGTAATATTCAGTGCTCTAGTTTAATTGGAGGCAGCATCTCAAAAAGTGATGGAGTAAAAAAAACGTCTGAGATCCGAGTTATTAAGTCTGTAAAGGTGTTTTTAACACCTAGTGCCCTAAAGCCAGCTGTTTGGGAGTCACTGGCCCAAAGCTCGCTACATGGATCAAAGATGCCGCAAAAATATATATATATCTGAAGTCTGAGTAATTAAGTCCGTAGGGGTGTCTTAACACCTGGTGCCCTAAAGCCAACTGGTTTGGGAGCCACCGACCCAACACTCGCTACATAGATGGAAGATATTGTATATAAAAAAAATCAAAAATCAAAGAAAAAATCAGAAAATAAAAATTATTCCATTGCTGCAAAAAGGTGTGAATTCTGATAAAACTTTAAGACAAAAATATTACTCTCTTATCAACTGTACTTGTGACTGTTGTGGGAAAAATGAGTTGATTAATATTTTTTCGGTTGTGCATATGGAGAATGGTAAATATAATCGGAGAATTTACTTATTCAGTAATTAGAAAGAAAGAAAACAACTAGTAACTTGGGAGTAGAAGTTTCACCTGATTAGTCACTAACTTTTTTATTCTCTTTTCTCTTGTCTTTTTGCTTTTGTGTGCATTAGTTTTATTATCTTTTTAATTTTGTAAAACGTTTGTGGGTATCGTTGCTGTAAGCCCTCACGAGACTATAACTCGTCCACTAGGGACTCCTAGAGGTTTAAAGGCTTGTTGCATATGCTAAATGCAACTGAGATCCCTACGAAAGTGGATTAGTTTAATTTTAATTGTTTCTTGTATTTTATTTTATTGTTTTTCTCGAGAAATAGCAAAATGTTAGGTTTGGGGGTGTGATGAGCGGAAAATATATCAATATTTACCACCCCTTTTACTTAATATTTTGTTTAGTTTCTCAGGTTTGATGAACGTTTTGATGTGTTTTACTTTATTTTGCAGATAAAATAATATTGGGACACAATGAAATCATTTAGGACGAAATGTGGGTCAAATAAGAGCAAAAATTGGACTTGACATATTAATTTTGGAGATTGGAAACTTGAAAGGGCGTTTTAACGAAGTGCAGGTTTGAAAATTCCAATTTTGTGCATCTGTAGTATTTTAGGCATAACCTTTTACTCTGATATCAGATTGAGCTGATTCAAGTTCCAGATTAAGAACACACAAAGATCTACAACTTTTAAAAAAAAAATAATTTCGAATTCTGAATATTTAATGCCGCAATTGATGAACCATCCAGAAGTACGTTGTGGTGTAATTATTAAAGTCATTTTCAATCATTTTCAAAGAAAAAAAATAAATTAATAAATAATAATAAAAAAGTATCAAATCACCACCAAACATGATAAGCAATTAGTGAGCAATTAATAATGGATTTGGTGGAGTAATTAGTGGAGCAATTAATAATGGATTTGGTGGATGATTTGATGGAGGTAAAATTTTACCTATAAATACCAAACCTTTCATTTGTAAATTCATACTTTCTTCTAGGAATTCCTTAAGAATACTAAGAAGATTGTATCTTGTTTGTTATTTACAGCTTTCGGTAATTAATTTCCGCTTTCTCACTTTCTTTTCTTTACTTTTCAGTTTTTACTTTCCGCAATTTACTTTTACGCACAATACTTTTCTTTCTTTAATTTTCAGTTTTCACTTTTCAGTAATGAGGAGGTAACTCCCCTTGCTGGGGTAAAAGGTAAAACTTTTATTACTAATATTTAGATTAATCTCCTTTAATTCTAATATATAAACTAGTTAAAACCTGACTTAACGAGGATACCGCCATATTAGTCGGTTGGTAATTATTTAAATTGGTTTTAACCTAACTAAAACTGGATACCGCCTGATGGTCGGTTGTTGAAAATTAATTATTAATTTGACTTAATCTGGATACCGCCTATATGGTTGATTGGTAATTATCATGCAAAGTTAATAAATTATATTAAGGGAGATATCTAAAATAGAAGTAATAAAAGTGGATCTTTTACCTCAGCATTTCTTTATTGTACTTTTACTTTATTTACTTTTCAGCAATTTACTTTCAGCATTTACTTTTCAGTAATTTACTTTCAGCAATTTACTTTCAGCATTTACTTTCATCATTTAATTTTCAGTATTTAATTTCAGCATTTACTTTATGTCTTTTATTTTATTTAAGTTTTTACTAGCCCTAGTTATGTGTCGTAACTAAGTTAGTTATTTGGGGTTGTGTGTGAATTCTAATATCACCGGTTTATAAGGGGTTATTTTATAGTTTGGGTAATTTAAAGGTTTACTTATTAAGTCTTAAGCTTTATGCGTCTTGTTAATTGGCCACTAATAAGATTGATTTGGTAAATCTAAAATAAACTTGACAAAGGAATTTTAGGTTTCAGCCTTAGACTTAATAGCCCACGATCTTCCTTGAGGATAATAACCATTTAATAGATTTCCTTACATGATAGACATATACCTGTCGGGCGGGGGTAGCCATAATTGGAACTTAAACTTAATGAATCCAGGTAATTTGGTTGACATAGACATATGGTTCAATTAGGTTATACTGGGTATTTGCGTCTGATCATCGAAATAGGCTTTCGCATAATTTAGTGTTCCAGGTTAGTAAACCGATATATTACACAAAAATGAAATAACCACTTCATCTTTAAAATGATATTGGAAGATTCACAACCCTAGATAGTTTCCTAATATTGAATTTTCTTAAACCTACTTTCGCGCAATTTTATTTACTTGTTTTTAAATTCAAAATCATCATCATTTCAAATCAATCAATCAACCTGTTAGATACTAGTAATCATTTGACCTCATAAAATTAATAGATTAGGTATTAAGTTCTCGTGGGATCGATACTTTTTATAGTACTTGAATGATACGTGCGCTTGCGTTATACGCGTGTGATTACTCACCGGTCAATTTCCCACGCGGCAGAAGCGACTTTATGCACCGGGAACGACCTTCAAAATTTCTTTATGTCCTTTCCCCTCTTAAGCCGAATCTGGATAATATCTTATTTACTTGTTTTGTATTTTTTTTATTAAATTAATAATTTTACTGTTCACGCTACAGTGCTCGCATTCATTATTCACTACTACGGTCATGCTATAGTGTGGGCGGTTACTGTTACCTATTACAGTTTAGAGTTCATTTTCCTTATTAATCGATTTCCTTAATAGATTGAGATTCTTTCCTTGCTAACCAAGCCCTAAACACTATAAAAAGAGAATCATAAGACTCGGTAAAATGAACATTTTAATTGGACTCTTGGGAACATTTCAGAACGAAAAACCCAAAATCATAAACCTTAAATTTCCCTCTCCAGCAAGAGATCTAGTAACCAACCCAAACATTCAGTAGTGTTCTCGGAGCCAAACTACGCTTAAGGTA
Source organism: Zanthoxylum bungeanum (assembly GCA_019454045.1). NCBI lineage: Eukaryota > Viridiplantae > Streptophyta > Magnoliopsida > Sapindales > Rutaceae > Zanthoxylum > Zanthoxylum bungeanum. Next base: position 58,669 of record SKCR01055126.1, on the reverse strand, counting down.
AGACCCGAAGGCTCCCTAAATCTTAAAACTTCATATTTTATTTACTGTTATTCTGGCACTGCATATCCAGCCAGACATCATGTATGTCTGATCGGACATGTGTTTGTCAAACAGAAACTCTGGCTGTACAATCGGTTATATCTGACCTCGTATATTTACTTCCCCATGGTATATAAGATGGAAACCCATACGTAAAATCCATAGCCGACTCCGAATGGACGATAGTATGGTCTACACTTGGGATGCAACTTCATATACCACTTAGAAGTAGCTACGCATGTCTTATTCACTGTTCTTCTTTATCAATATTGGTGTTCTATGATTATTTCATCTTTCTAGTTTCATTATTATTGAATTATGCATGATCCTTCATGTACTTTATGGTTACTGGTTTTGAGCATGTTGTACCCTTGTTATTTGTTGACATGCATGACTCACAGTTTTTTTCCAACACAGCACATCAAACAATACTTCCAGCAAGTTTGGCCGGAAATTAATATAAATCCGGCCAAAAAATTTTTTGTCCTGATGCATATTATTATTGCTTTGATAATTTCTGGGCACTTTTTAATTTGTTATTTTCTAGTTCTTTTTATTATAATTGCACCATATATGCTATATAAACTGCTGTTATGTGATACTGCATTATAAGACATTGGAATCCTCTTTTTGTAACATCCCCAATCCGGGAAATACTACCGGCAGGGAATAGGCCGTACTATTCCCCTGAGCCTTTGACTTCTGACATCTGTTATTCTTATCTAATGTATGGACTCATGCACGGGACCGATACCTAACGCTATCTCATGAATGTTTATCATTTTACTAACTGAAAACTCAAATTCGCTATACATCTTAACTTTCGTATTAAACATCTATAACTCTTTAAATGCATATATTATACTAGGCATATTATATGTTACACAACCTGGTGGACCAAGACCTACTAGTGACTGCCATCAGTATCTATCCCGTCGAGCTCGTCCTCCAGGAATACCTGTAAAATAAGAAACTAGGAGTGGGGGTTAGATCGTTGTATGATCTAAGTGAGTGGACAATTTTAAAAGTAGTACTAAAAGTGCTTTTGAAAATCCACAGTTCTAAAACCAATTTCATCTTAAATCATATTTTCTGAAATCTTTTATATTACTTTAAAACAACTTTCTTCCTGGAAAACTTTTCTGAAGTCTGTTTTTTTTTTAAATCTGGTTCTGAAAATATGTATCTGAAATACCTGTGCTAAAAACTCATTTTCGAAATATATGTTACGGAAAACTATTTCTAAAACCTTATATCTGAAATCTGTTTCTGAAAACTAGTTTTTGTCTCTGAAAACCTGACGTATAGGGGCTGTTGGGTTTATAGGTTAGTCCCAAGATCATTAAGCATAGAAAATCATGTGTGAATACAATAAAGAAGTATGAAGGAAACATACTTACAATGATCGGCTTTTGCGATGCGAGGAACAATAAAAATCCTTGAAGCTCTTGGTAATGGTGCTCCTTTGTGCTCCATCATTTTCGGTCAACTCCATGGATGTCCTCCAAGCTCCAAGCTTTGTGTTGAGATTCCATTCCCATGGGTGGGTTTCCCTATCACCTTAGATGACTCTTCATGTGCTAGCATTGGAAAGATTTGCCACAAATCTTCCATCTTTCTTCTTCTTGCTCTCGGTTTTGAGAAGCAATTTGAGAGAAAATTGGCCCTAGGTCGTGAGTTGAGAGAGAGAGGGAGAGGAAGATGTGTTTGTTTGATTTCAAAAATCAACTTAAATGATATACCAAAATTTTCGTATTTGTCATTCAATTTAACACTTGTGTGTTTGGCACTCAACCATCAAATCCCATCAACTTCCATCAACCATAAAGTGAGGTGAAAGACAAATGATGTGACAAGTGGGAGGGTGGGGTTTGTCCTAGAGTTTTCTAGTTGAGGTGTTCTCACTAGTTACCCGTGCTGCAGTTGTGCATGTTGCTATGAACTTAAGACTCTATTTTCTGCATATCTGGTGTTAACTCCCAACTTAGGTTCTTTTGTTAACAACCATTTGAACTATCTCTTTCAACTTTACCCATACTCTTTCTTGGGCTATTGGTTTGACTACCTCTAACTGAAAACTTATGTAAGGTTCATACTCTATCAAACTCCTGCCATACTTCCTCTGTTAGACTTCCTTTCTAAATTTTGCTCTGTTACTTGGCTTTCCACCTTATCCTGATTCCTTGACCCTCTCAGGTCACCCCTCCATTGGAAACTCCATATTTACAACTATTTATGATATTACTATTGTATCTTAAGCTTGGGTAATACATTCTTACTAATCCTTTCTTTTATGGTATGATGGGAAACTTTATATAGGTGGGATACTTTACTCTTTTATTGCTATGTGGTGCTTACTTCATTCCCTCACTCCTTTGAGTCTTTACTTCCTTGAAAGTTTTTCTGCTCTACTATGTATCTGGTTATCCCTTCTGTATTTAGCTACACTTATTGTAACAACAAACTACTCTGTCTCGTTCTATATAGGACCTCGTATGCCCGATTGAAAGTATCTCACGTTCAATCAAACGTACTTCGTCCGGCGTGGCAAAACATTACGGTAAAGGTAGCCTTTAGGTGTTTCCCTCGAATAGAGGACCTTTAACCCACGTGATTAGCCCATGCGCACTAGATAGCAATGCATGCATAAATAAAGTAATGATAAGCAAATGGTAAATGACAAAATAAAATGCGCGGTAAAATATTGTGGTAAAGGTATCCTTTAGGCATTTCCCTCAAATGAATGACCTTTAAACCAACGTAATTAGCCCACGCGCATCAAGTAACAATGCAAGAATAAACAAAGTAATAATATGGGACCTCGTTTGCCCGATTGAACATATCTCACGTTCAATCAAACATATTTCGTCCGGCGCGGCAAAACATTGTGGTAATGGTAGCCTTTAGGTATTTTCCTCAAATAGAGGACCTTTACCCCCACATGATTATTCCATGCGCATCAAGATTAACAATGCATGAACAAAGAAACAATACATAGAAAATAAATAGCGGAACAATAGACACAAAATTAAATACCAAAATGTAACATGTGCTTGAAAGTTTCTCAAGCGGTACGTGGAGTTGTATCCCAAGTACAGACTGCAATACCGTCCATTTGGATTCAGCTACAGAATTTATGTCTGGGTTTCCATCCGATATACTGCAAGAGGTAGCACCAACCATTTAACATAATGCCATCATTAACCCAATGTATACATGAAATGCATGTGATGAAATAACAATACATAACGGAAGTGATAAATAATAAGCTAAGTGCGAAATATTAAAGGAAGATAAATGCGGAATAATAAAAGAGAGATGTGACCAATACTTTGGCCATTTTTAATGTAGGACTTCGCATGCCCGGTTGGGCGTATTCCACGTCCAACCAAGCATGCCGTATCCGGGACAACAAAATAAAAATATAACAAATGGTGCCCTCAGGTCTTACCTTTTAAGTCGCTTCTCGGGAGTCCGTTGGGACGTCGCTGGAAGGAACGCTCCATAACTTTTCTGATTTCCTGGTTCGGTATTTTCCTTCGCTGTTTCACTATTTTTGCTGATGTTTTCTCAGTCTTTCTTCACTATTTTTATTGTTGTTTGGTCGTCGTATTTGCTCACTGTTTTAGGGTGATATTTGGGCTGTTTTGTGGTATTTTTTTGGCACTGGTTTGGTGCAGTTTGTTGGCTGGTTCGGGGGCTGATTTTGGGGGGATTTTGGACCGATTTTGGACTGTTTAGTTGGTAGTGTGGGTTGTAGGGTTTTTATTTTTCACTCGGTGAATTTGATTTGTTTTTAGTGGAGGGCTGTTGCATTTTTGTTGGCTTTTGTCTTGCTCACGTTTTAGGGTTCATCGTTGCTTGTTGTTTGGCTCGGCTGAGGGGTTGTTGTGTTTGTTGTATGGAGAGGGGCTGCTAGTTTATGTGGGAGGCGTTGTGCGTTAGTGGAGTTAGGTTGAAAGTGTGTGGGGTACGTGTTGCATGAATGGGCTATTGGTGTTTAGGGTCTTGGTTTCATTAGTTTAGGGTTTCGGTTGGTGCTCGGCAGTTGGCTTATTTGTGTGTGGTGATGAGGGGAGAGTCGTAAGCTGCTATGATTTGCAAGGGACGTGAGTGGAGTGTGACGTGGAGAATAGGGTTGTCGTTCATGCATTTTTGGCTTTTTTTTTTTATGAGGCGTGAGATGGCTTGCTTTGTTGTTCGCTGAATCAGAGAAGGTGAGGGCTTGTCGTGAGGTGAGAGCTTTGAGAGAGAGAGCAAAGAGAGGTCCGTGCTGTGTGCGTGAGTGTTTTGGTTTTAAGGTTTATTCTTTTTTGGTTACGTGAAGGCCAGAGACGTTTGAGTTGGTTTATGTCATCTTTTATAATGGTATCCTATGGTTAGGTTTGTGCATGGATTTTCAAACAAGGAAACAAAATCATGCAAAAAAGGGATGGATTTAATTCAATTTTTAAAGGGAAACAAATCAAGTAATTATGTGCGTGTTTAATTTAAGGAAAGAATATTTGTATTTTTGGTTGGGGAATATCTTTAATTTGGGAGGTGATTTATTTAAATTAGGAATGAGATTTATTTAATTTAGGAATGTGATGTAATTTGATTTAGGAATGTGATTTAATTTGATTTGTGACATGTGTTTTAAATGTTTTAATTATTTGGATTGGGCTTGGGCCAAGTGGGCTTTGGATGGGTGCGGGGGTTTTGGGCCGAGGCTAAAATTTTAAAACAGAGGTTAATCGAGCGATCCTGAGGCTAATTAGCGAGTTAAATTTGTTGATGTATTTATTTTTAAATTTTTCCCTTCCGAAGTTCGTTTCCTGCGACTTCCGCAACTTATCGGGTAGTGCCTCCATACGAGGCTCATCATTGGGTTTTATGCAAAAATACAGTGTCTACACGATGCCCAACTCTATCTCATGATTTTTTATCATTTTACTAACTGAATACTCAAATTCACTATACATATTAACTTTAGTATTAAACATCTATAACTCTTTACATGCATATATTATACTAGGCATATTATATGTTACATACCATTCTCTGACATTGTCTGAAATGAACTTTGATACGACCTGGTGGACCAAGACCCATTAGTGACTACCATCAGTATCCATCCCCTCGAGCTCGTCCTCCAGTAATACCTGCAAAATAAGAAACTGGGAGTGGGGATTAGATCATCGTACGATCTAAGTGAGTGGACAATTTTAAAAGTAATACTAAATGTGCTTTTGAAAATCCACGGTTCTAAATCCAATTTCATCTTAAATAATCTTTTCTGAAATCTCTTCTATTACTTGAAAACAACTTTCTTCGTGGAAAACTTTTCTGAAGTCTATTTTTTTTAAATCTTTGTTTTGAAAATCTGTATCCGAAATATTTGTGCTAAAAACTCGTTTCTGAAAACTATTTCAAAAACTGACCTCTGAAAATTATTTCTGAAAACTGGTCTCTGTCTCTGAAAACTGACGTATGGGGGCGTTACGTATCGTCGTCCCCCCGTACGCCTAACTAGAGTCAGAAGTGCAAATTCATGACTTTAGGGCGTTATGTACCGCCGTCCCCCAAAGCATGCTACTCATGTCCCTGAAACTAATTGTCATGGGGCGTTACATATCGCCGTCCCCCAAGCCACTGAACTAGAACTGGGGGTCCGAATCTATGCTACCCTATAAGCTTTAAATCTAAGATCTAGGGGCATCTGTCATCCCTAGTCCTGAACTAGGATCTGAGGGGGTTACGTATTGTCGTCCCTCCAGTACTCTACATGTGCACATGTCATTCGTCAATTCCATATATGTATCAAGTTACATATTGAGGTGGGTTTTTCCCTCATGCCTCATAAACATAAAACTCGTATTTTGAAAACATTTCTTTTCTAATTCATTTCTCAAAACATGCTAAATAAAATATAACTGATAGTGAAATTGGCTAACGCCCTAAGTACTTAAAAAATAAGTCTGGTATCAAAACATATAAATAAAATAAACTTTATATATGTTTCGAGATTAAACTAAGTTTTTCATTTAAACACTTATTATCACCTCAAAGCATCTCATACTTATATCATGAAGTACTATATGAGTACAAACCAATACGAGTCTCTCAGAGTTGTTAGACATTATGACCCATAGCGTCACTGTTTTGTAAATGATATTGTATTATTGTACAAAATTAACTATGTGATAATGAAATTGCCTTTTGCCGTTTTGTAAAATTATTTACTTTGATATATTAATGGCAAAAGTCCGTATGATTAGTTCCGTATTGAGATGATATGAGACAGTATCCAATAAAAGGTTTAATCATTAAATATCCCTAGTCGGAGTATTATCGAGATCGGACATCGATAATGCGGAATAGACTAGTATTGCATTTGTGCATGTTGTGAGGGCACAACGGCATAGTTCTCATATATTTAAGTATTGGATACTTATGCAAGTGCGATAGGAGGTTGTGTTTTACCGATGGTACGGAAAACAGCTTCGCTCTGGATAGACCCCGCGGAATCCCATTGGTAGTATGTCTGCGTGTCTATGGGAGGCCGCATCAGGGTAGGTGTATATGGTCTTAACCTGAGACTTGCATCGCTAGTACTTGCGACAATCGGTAAACTTTGGTTTTGGTGGTTGGGGACTTTAACCGGTTCTGTGTTCACCACTTCTGGGTTTATCAGGAATCGTAGTATACTGGGTGTGATGTCAAGATGGAAGTATCACTTCAGACATATGGAGTGATGATCGCGCAGGACACAGAACTAGTACTCTATAAAAGGTTGCAACCGTCGGGACAATATGACTAGGTCAGGATTGTCCGATTTAAAGAGACTAGTTGTTTGATGTCCGATATATGTTTCGTACGGGGCAGACACACTTCCAGCCCCAGGCCTAACATGTGATCGTTCGATACTGGATCGATATACGCGATACTACGGTATACTACGCTTGATAAAGATCTTATATTCCAGTAAGAATATTTCTGGAGAATTGGGTAGGCATGGCGCTTTGCTAGAAGCCAACCTTGTCTTGTGAATCGGTAAAAAAAACGTAGTACGAGGTACGTACGTGTTTGGATTATCCAACGACCGTATTTACTGCCAACATATCCGGAGATCTCTTGGGTCGCTTCCTGAAGATTCACCTATGACGTTTGATTCGAACCTTATTAATCTTGGATTAATTGCAGAGAAACTTTATCTTGGATAAAATGCCTTATTAGGAGAGAGAGAGAGATCGATTAATTTGGAATTAATCGATAAAATAATATATTCGATATATTATTAAACGAAATTAGATTTCGACGCGGAATTAAAATCGGATTTTAATTCGGGCAAACGAATTAATTTAGAATTAATTCATTAGCGAACTGAATAGTAATTTCGCAAGGCGTAATTATTTAATTCACGTCGCGACGGAAATTCGTTAATTCGGAATTAACGAAACCGAACCCGAAAGTGCTTGCTGACACATTCGTATTTTGAATCGAGTGATATCCGCAAATCCCATCGCGATATCTCATTACTTAATACGAATAGATGGTGGATGTATCTAGTCACCTTTGAGGGATGATACATTGTCTCTAATCTCAAAGTGTGGTAATGATGGCAAATGATGGATTTCATTTTGGAGGGAAAGCCATGCACGGTTTTGAAGGATTTTTTGCATTAAAAAATTCTTTTGGTATTAGATATCATATCACTTTTCATTTCCTTTGTCACTCACGGTTTTGGCATGCAAAAGGGAACAAAATTAAAAGTGAAACACTCTCCTCTTCTTTCTCTCTTGCTCACGCCGTGAGCTGCATACACAAGGCAGAAAATTGTTTCTCATCTCCATTTTTGCTAGCACAAGCAAGGATCAAAAGAGGTGATAGGGAAACGCATTTGGAGCTTGGAATACTCAAAGATTTGAAGCTTCTCTCCATCTTCTTGCTTGGCCGAAACTTCATCCTTGGAGGCTCAAGGATCCTCATCACCATTTTCGTCACATAGCTTTGTAAGTATGTTTCCGCCATCCTTCAAGCTTTGCATGTATGTTTATTGTATTTCTATTGCTTAATCTTTCCTTGGGACTAATTATAGAAACCAACAATGGTATCATTGAGCCATGTTTAAGCATGAAATACATTAGGGTAATTTGGGGAAAATTGATTGAACATGTTCTTGTGGAATTGGATGCTAAAGTATGCTTATATGTATGTTATTTGATATATTACATGATCAATTTTAACAAAATGCATTGGATGATTTTTCCCCAAAATGTTGTCTTGGCCGAATGTGGAGGTGCTTCCATTGGATTGGAATTTTTCATGCATGAGCTTATTTGATGACTTAAGCATGTTTAAATGTATGATATTTGATATAATACATGATTAATTTTGAGAAAAATGCATTGGATGATTTTTCCCCAAAATTGATGTCTTGGCCGAATGTGAGGCACTTCCATTAAGTTGAATTTTGCATGCACAAGTTCATTGGATGATTTGAGTGTGCTTAAATGTTTGTAATATGAAGTAATACATGATCAATTTGAGAGAAAATTGTATTGGATATTTTTTTTTCCCCAAAATTGATGCATTGGCCGAATGTGTAGGTCATTTGAAGATTTGGAATTTTTCATGCACAAGTTTATTGGATAACTTAAGCATGATTAAATGTATGATATTTGATGTAATACATGTTCAATTTGAGAGAAAAATACATTGGATGATTTTTTCCCTAAAGTTGATGCTTGACCGAAAATGGAGGTCTTTTCACTTAATTGAATTTTTGCTTTCAAGTTCATTAGATGACTTAAAATCAATATGGATAATAGATTAGTGATTCAATTGGATTGAAAAACAAATCGAACCGCAAAAATCTCTCTTGGCCGAATACAACATGACATGTTAAAGGACTTGATTTTTGTTCAAATAAATGTTAGACAAGTGTTTTGAACAATTGATGATTAATGAATTAAATTGGTGTTTTTGAAATATTTGGTTTAATGAATTAATCATGCAATTACACTTTAATTAATTGAATTTTAAAATTTGGAATATTAAATTTAATTAATGGACTTTTATGTTTAATTGGGCCTTATGGGCTTGAAATTGATTTTATGGCACTTAAGGGTGATTCCTTATTTGGGCTTGGTAATTGGGTTTGACCCACATTGACCAAAGCCCAAGCCTTTATAAATCAATTGAAAGCCCATTGGACTTTAATTAAACACACATTGGATGTTAGTTGGGCTTGGAGACCCAATTTGATAAGATTTAGAATCTAATCTTTAAAAGCACATTAAAAGTGTAATCATTTAATTTGGAATTAAATAAATTGAATTAATATTGAATGCGACTTAAATTGGATTTAACGGGTAGTTCGATATAATTCATGAATTCGTACCTTATGTACTTATTCTCAAACGAGTTGGACTCGCGCAAAATCAAACCGTTGATTGAACATGGATGATCACTTAAACAAAGACTAATTAATTGGATTTGATTGGTTGTATAGCATGTCTTGAATGAATATACATGTATGTGATGAATGAATAGTGTATAGCGGATGGATATTAGAAGGGAAAGGGTAATTTTAGAAATTATTGTAAATTTAGAATTTATAAATTGGACCTGCGTGTCCAGCCTTATCTTTTATCTCTTTGTATTCTCTTCTCACCTAATTCCCCTCAATGTATATGAGGTTTCTCTTATTGTATTATGTAATTGGGTAGAAGTAGAATATCACTAGCGGGGAGTGGAAAGGAGGGAGTGATTGTTCTAGGAACAAATTGTTTTACATATCCATCCGTATATCACTATTAATTTATTTATGCACTTTATGATGTTTTAGAAGCATGCTTAAGGGTGTGTATGATGATGAGACCTAACAAAGATAATAAATTGGTTGCCAATTACGCAAAAATCCCTCAATTATATTAAGCGATTATCCTTCCATTGAATGATTCTTGTTCAAGATCCAATTGGCATTGGCTTGTTGGCCAAAGTCAAGACCTTGTCAATTAGGATGTACTTGAATCATGAGAGTTTTGTTCCACATCGGTGTCTTGTCCAAGTTGTGATTTGTTGGCCAAAGTCAAGATCACTTCTTGTCCAACGACATTGATTACGAAACTATCCTTGTCAATGGGTCCCGCTTAACTGGAATCATTAGGTTGTTGTGCCAAAGCCAAGGCCTAGATGATTCGGAGGATATGGTTAGAAAATGTATAAGATACATTGGCATATGCAATATGTTTAGGACTTGGATGTCCACCTAACCGGATCTAGGAATTGGATTAGATCCAATTGATCTGTGAGATCTACCTAGTTAAATAGCATACAACTTGTTGGCCAAAGTCAAGGTTGTGTGTTATTTAACGGGATCCTAGCCCACTAGGAAATAGGATTTCCCGAGTTCTCAACAGAGGGTTAGAGACTTGATAAAAATAGTGGGAGGCTAGTATTGAATTTGCAATTTCATTCAGATACTTAGCCTTACGCGTTTCAAAATTATTTTGTTTAATTAATTAAAATTAGTTGGACTAATTCATTTTTATTTTTTGTAACAGTTTGACTGTACCCATTTTATCGTTAACTAGATAGTTGGACTATCGTAGTTAAGATGGCAAGCAAGGTAAGTGTCCGAGACATCATCATGGGTGACAATGTCTTTAAGGGCACAAACTTCACTGATTGGGAAATGAACCTAAGGATAGTCCTTGGGGCTGAGAGGATGCTGTACACTATACAAAAACACCTCTCCCGCCTAAGCCCACTGATCCACTTGAGCCGGAGTTATGGAAAACTCACAGCAGTGAGTGATTGTGACACAGCTCAGGCTATATGTTAGCTTCGATGACTCAGCACTTTCGTCGCCAAAATAGGGACTTGGATCCTTATAATATGATGGCTAGACTGCGAGATCTCCACCGCTCCAATAAGCGGAATGAGAGATATGAGTTGGTGAAGAAACTCTTCCGCGCCCGAATGACTGAAGGCGCATCAGTTGAGGCCCACGGGGCTCAAATGATCGCCGATATTGATGAGTTGGCCAATATGGGAATAGTCTTGGAGGCTGAGCTGACCGTAGATATGATCTTACAGTCACTTCCTGATACTTGGAAACAAATCATAATCAACTACAAGTTGATGGAAACGGATGACACTCTTGGAGAACTGTTATCCATCTTGAAAGAGTCTGAAAAAGAACTCCACAAATGGGGCAAGCGCGAGGCGCACTTTGCATCGACCTCTCAGAGGCCAAAGGCTGGGCTCAAAGCTACTGGAGGGGTAAGGAAGAAGAAACATAAGAAAAAGGGTAAAGGCAAGTTGACAAAAGCTTCTGGGAAGCCAAGAAACAAGTCTCAAGATGTCTGCCTCAACTGCGGCAAGAAGGGTCACTGGAAACGTGACTGCCGAATGGGGAAGGGACACAAGGAGGATATCAAGGCAGGCAAGGCACTAGCCTCTGGTATGTTGTTATTGAGATAAATATGACTACTTCTAGTTTTAAAAATTGGATTTTTGATTCTGGTTGTGCTGCTCATATTTGTACTGATTTGCAGAATCTGCAGGATAGCAGGATGCTGGCTTCAGGGGAGATTGACCTACGAGTCGGAAACGGAACTCCAGTTGCTGTTTTGGCTGTAGGGACTTTTGTTTTGGAATTGCCCTCGGGGCATATGCTTAAACTTTGAACTGTTATTATATACCTAGTTTGACTAGGAATATTATATCTGTATCTTTGTTAACCAGCATGGGTACACTTTTGTATTTAGAAACACTGGGTGTTATTATATAAAAATGATGCAGAAATTTGCACTGCTGTTGCAAACAATGGCCTTTATATTTTGAATATAAATGAATCTCCTAAACATAAAATAACAAACAAAAGGCTCAAAAGAAGTAATCTAAAAAAGATGAAGCTTACATATGGCATTGTCGTCTAGGACACATCAACAAGACCGCATATCCACACTTTCGAAGAGTGGGTACTTGGACGAATTTGATCTTAATTCATATGATGTCTGCGAATCTTGTCTTTTAGGCAAAATGCCTAAATCACCTTTTCGTGGTAAAGGTGAACGTGCCACAGAACTGTTTAGCTCTCGTTCATAGTGACGTATGTGGGCCCATGTCTAGCCAGGCTAGAGGTGGATATCATTACTTCGTAAGCTTATGGATGATGCATCTCGTTATGGTTATGTGTATCTAATGAGACACAAGTCGGAAACTTTTGAAAAAATCAAAGAGTTTCGACACGAAGTAGAAGAAAAACAAACAGGCAAGAGTATTAAAACATTGCGGTCGGACCGTGGTGGCGAATACTTAAGTTATGAGTTTCAAGATTACTTGAAAGAAAATGGTATTCTTTCACAGTGGACTCCTCCTGGAACACCGCAATTAAACGGTGTGTCTGAACGGAGAAGAACCGTACCTTGTTAGACATGGTAAGGTCGATGATGAGTCGCACTGAGCTACCTATATCCTTATGGGGATACGCTTTAAACAGTGCAGTACTTATTTTGAATAAGGTTCCGTCAAAGTCTGTTGAACAGACTCCATATGAGATATGGACAGGGAAGAAAACCAGGTTTCTCTTTCCTGAAGATTTGGGGATGCTGGGCATATGTTAAATGTTTGGAAGGTACCAAACTAGAACCCAAATTAGATAAATGCCTTTTCGTGGGATATTCTAAGGAAACCAAAGGATATTTACTTCTATCACCCACAAGAGAACAAAGTATTGTTGCTCTACATGCATTTTTCCTTGTAAAGGAATTCCTTCATGCAGTGGTAAGTGGGAGGAAAGTAGAACTTGATGAAAATCCTAGTGATACTGTTCCTGGCAATGATCATCGACGGAACATGAACAGACCATCCAGGATGAGTCTGTATCACATCTTCATATACACAAGGACCGCGTAGGTGGAGAGAGTCAGGACAGTACCTGAGAGGTATGGGTACCTGATCTCGCCTCATGTGGATATTAATCTTATTGAGGATATGAACCGTCTACGTATGAGGAAGCAATACACGGATATTGATTCCGCTTTATGCAAGATGCCATGAAGTCCGAGATGGATTCCATGTATGCCAACCAAGTTTGGACACTGGTTGATGCACCAGAAGGCGTAAAGCCTATTGGATGCAGATGGATCTTCAAGAAGAAGACCGACATGGATGGCAACGTACAAACATACAAAGCCTAGGCTTGTAGCAAGGGGTATCGTCAACAATATGGTATTGATTATGACGAAACTTTCTCACCCGTTTGCCATGATTAAATCCATTCGGATAATGCTTGTAATAGCTGCATATTTCGATTACGAGATATGGCAGAAGATGGAACGTTAAAACCGCTTTCCTTAACGAAAACCTTTTGGAGGATGTTTATATGCAACAGCCTGACGGTTTTTTTTCGTACCTAGACTTACAAACAAGTTTGTAAGTTAAATCGATCCATTTATGGATTGAAGCAAGCATCACGATCATGGAATCAGCGTTTGATGAAATCATAAAAGAATATATTTCGTGCGAAACGAAGATGACCCTTGTGTATACAAGAAGGTTAGTGGGAGAGCACTGACTTTTAGTGTCCTTTATGTCGACGATGTATTGCTTATAGGCAATGACATTCCCATGCTAACATCGGTGAAAAGCTTGGCTTTCATAAAATTCTCCATGAAAGATCTGGAGAAGCAGCCTTTATTCTGGGAAAAAGATCTACCGGGATAGATCTAGAAAGCTGCTTGGACTCTCCCAGAGTACATATTGACAAAGTGTTGAAGCGATTCAGCATGGATCAATCCAAGAAGGGATTGATGCCAATGTTACGTGGTATATCTCTATCTAAGAACATGTGTCCTAAGACACACAAGAAGAGAGATAACATGAGTCGGATACCGTTCGCCTCGGCAGTCGGATCGATCATGTATGGCCATGATATGTACACGACCTGATGTGTCATATGCTTTGAGCATGTGCAGTCGCTATCAGGCCGATCCAGGTGAAGGTCACTGGATGGCAGTTAAGAATATCCTTAAGTATCTTAGACGAACTAAGGATGCTTTCTTAATTTACGGAGAAGGAGAACTTGTGGTATCTGGGTATGCCGATGCAAGTTTCCAAACCGACAATGACGACTTCAAGTCGCAATCCGGTACACATTTTTTGTTGTGAATAACGGGGCGGTGCGGTGAGCTGGAAATCTTCCAACAAGATAATGTTGGCGATTGGACTTACAACACGGAGGCGGAGTACATTGCTGCGTCGGAAGCAGCAAAGGAGGCAGTTTGGATCCGAAAGTTCCTAATTGGATTAGGAGTAGTTCCATTAGCAGCAGCTGAGCCCGTTCCATTGTATTGTGACAATAACGGGGCTATAGCACAAGTTAAGGAACCAAGGTCCTCATCAACGATCCAAGCATGTTCTTCGGCGTTACCATCTGATTCGGGAAATTATACATCGTGGCGATGTAAAGATCGAGAAGGTCGCATCAGATAACAACATTGCAGATCCGCTGACGAAGGCTTTTTATCCGCAAGTGTTTTGAACGACATATCAATAGTTCAGGTATTAGATGCTTGAGTGACTGGCTATAGGCCAAGTGGGAGATTGTTAGACATTATGACCCATAACGTCACTGTTTTGTAAATGATATTGTATTATTGTACAAAATTAACTATGTGATAATGAAATTGCCTTTTGCCGTTTTGTAAAATTATTTACTTTGATATATTAATGGAAAAAGTCCGTATGATTAGTTCCGTATTGAGATGATATGAGACAGTATCAATATAAAAGGTTTAATCATTAAATAGCCCTAGTCGGAGTATTATCGAGATCGGACATCGATAATGCGGAATAGATTAGTATTGCATTTGTGCATGTTGTGAGGGCACAACGGCATAGTTCTCATATATTTAAGTATTGGATACTTATGCAAGTGCGATAGGAGGTTGTGTTTTACCGATGGTACGGAAAAACAGCTTCGCTCTGGATAGACCCCCCGCGGAATCCCATTGGTAGTATGTCTGCGTGTCTATGGGAGGCCGCATCAGGGTAGGTGTATATGGTCTTAACCTGAGACTGCATCGCTAGTACTTACGACATCGGTAAACTTTGGTTTTGGTGGTTGGGGACTTTAACCGGTTCTGTGTTCACCACACTTCTGGGTTTATCAGGAATCGTAGTGTACTGGGTGTGATGTCAAGATGGAAGTATCACTTCAGACATATGGAGTTGATGATCGCGCAGGACACAGAATTAGTACTCTATAAAAGGTTGCAACGTCGGGACAATATGACTAGGTCAGGATTGTCCGATTTAAAGAGACTAGTTGTTTGATGTCCGATATATGTTTCGTACGGGGCACACGCCACACTCGCAGGCCTAACATGTGATCATTCGATACTGGATCGATATACGCGATACTTGCGGTATACTACGCTTGATAAAGATCTTATATTCCAGTAAGAATATTTCTGGAGAATTGGGTAGGCATGGCGCTTTGCTAGAAGCCAACCTGTCTTGTGAATCGGTAAAAAAAAACGTAGTACGAGGTACGTACGTGTTGGATTATCCAACGACCGTATTTACTGCCAACATATCTGGAGATCTCTTGGGTCGCTTCCTGAAGATTCACCTATGACGTTTGATTCGAACCTTATTAATCTTGGATTAATTGCGGAGAACTTTATCTTGGATAAAATGCCTTATTAGGAGAGAGAGAGAGATCGATTAATTTGGAATTTCGATAAAATAATATATTCGATAATATTATTAAACGAAATTAGATTTCGACGCGGAATTAAAATCGGATTTTAATTCGGGCAAACGATTAATTTAGAATTATTCATTCGAACTGAATAGTAATTTCGCAAGGCGTAATTATTTAATTCACGTCGCGACAGAAATTCGTTAATAATCGGAATTAACGAAACCGAGCCCGAAAGTGCTTGCGGACACATTCGTATTTTGAATCGAGTGATATCCGCAAATCACAATCGCGATATCTCATTAACTTAATACGAATAGATGGTGGATGTATCTAGTCACCTTTGAGGGATGATACATTGTCTCTAATCTCAAAGTGTGGTAATGATGGCAAATGATGGATTTCATTTTGGAGGGAAAGCCATGCACGGTTTTGAAGGATTTTTTGCATTAAAAAATTCTTTTGGTATTAGATATCATATCACTTTTCATTTCCTTTGTCTCACCGGTTTTGGCATGCAAAAGGGAACAAAATTAAAAGTGAAACACTCTCCCCCTCTTCTTTCTCTCTTGCTCAACGCCGTGAGCTGCATACACAAGGCAGAAATTGTTTTCTCATTCTCCATTTTTTGCTAGCACAAGCAAGGATCAAAAGAGGTGATAGGGAAACGCATTTGGAGCTTGGAATACTCAAAGATTTGAAGCTTCTCTCCATCTTCTTGCTTGGCCGAAACTTCATCCTTGGAGGCTCAAGGATCCTCATCACCATTTTCGTCACATAGCTTTGTAAGTATGTTTCCGCCATCCTTCAAGCTTTGCATGTATGTTTATTGTATTTCTATTGCTTAATCTTTCCTTGGGACTAATTATAGAAACCAAAAAGAGTGGCCTCTAACTTGCCAGGGTGGATTTGGAATGAATAAAAATCAATTTGGGGAAATTTTGGTCTTCGCATCGTGACGCAGGGCCTTGCGAGTCGCAACGCGCTCAATCAAAAAATGAATATGTCAAACTTTTCAAATACGCATCGCGATGCAGACCCCTTAAGTATCGCGACACACACTGTTTTTCCAGGTTTCTAACTTGCTTCTCATTACCTAGTTTACTCAATGCATCACCAACACTTGAACACTCTTTCAAACTTCAAAACTCATCTAATATCACCCCCAAACAAAAACCATAATCATTAATTACCAAGCGTAATATCCTCAACATAACCATATACAAATTAACCTCATTTATTGCTAATATCATCATGACACTTATCAAAACACATGCCAACAACTTATTAATACCAATTCTAACAATTACCATGGTTAGGGTATGCTATATTCGAAATGGGGCTTTTAAATATTTTGCTCAAAACTGAAAATTAAGAAGATAGAAATGGAGAAGAAGCTTACCAAGCTTGGAAATGAAGCTTCAATGGCTCAAAATGCCTTAAGAAATTGAGATGGAAAGAAATTTGGCATGAAATGCTTTCCCCTATCACCCTCCATGTTTTTTACTCTTGATGATGAGGGAATAGTTCCCTTTTTATAGGTAAAAATAAGCTTATTTTTATTGGGCATGAAAGGCCAAAATTGTGCCACCTCATCAATCATCCACGAAATTTACTATTGCAGAAAACGAATCTGAACTTTTGACCTGCTTTTGATTCAAAATTGGAAAAATATTCAACTTGAAAATTTGAGGTCTCGATCTCAGTTTTCTGGCGATATAAAATTCATAAATATTGGAGTTCGTATGAGAATATTATGGCCGAAATACCTTGGGCTGGTCCGAGTGGAACATAATACAGTTTCGTACCAGAATTTCGAGGAATTTACTTATTATCCCCAAAGTCATTCCATGAATGTATATGTGTCCTTATATAATTTATATTATGTTACCTTCATCCCGTAATGTAACAGTACTACAATGTAACAGTAGTAGAGACTACCGGTCGTTAAACTTTTGAACCTAGATATTATACTAGCATCAGTAAGAGACTATTCCAAACCCGAACGAATTTAAGGTCGGACCTTGCGAGAGGTGTAGTGTGGCCATAAATCAGTCATAGTATCTTATAATGGGTGGTGACTCTATTATTCTCCAATTAGTTCCCCTACAGTGTCATAATCGCCGACGTCATAGGCATAACAGGAAATCCTATTGCGCGTTTACAACAACCTTTAAAACTTATGAGCTTTGAGAGTTCCAAATTTGTTGACTATTATAGCTCACTCTCAACAAATGATTGCCTTTCAATATTGCTCTATAAACACTTAGACAAATACATTAGTAAAAATTTACTCACATCAACACTAAGGTCGAGGTCGCACAAGTTTTTATCTCATTTCTATGATTTCTCCCCCTTTGCCATTATCAAACAGAATGAAAGAGTAAAGATATATACAACATATTCACAAAACATAATAATAAAGTTCATAAACATGCACAACTAGTATATTCTCCCATTTTTCCATAGAATCTAATATTCATTAGTAGATCATCAAAATCATTCAAGTTATACCAATATCTATATATTTTATTTTCAATTAAGAATGACCAATGGCAATACATATCAAAAAAGTATCAAAATGATCATATATGTTAATATCCTCAATGTGATACCAATTGTGATTATGAATACAATCAAATCATATAATGTAGGCGAATATTACAATTATGCCTCATTCAATTTTTGAGCATTTCTAATGATTCAAACAAGTTATCAATTAACTTGAAGAGTTTCATCAACACTCAAATCAAACATTTTAGCTCAAAATGCCCAATCAATAGTATTCATCACAATGAAGTTTAACTCATGTCAAAAATTTAAGCATAATCATGTAAAATTGAGGAAACAGTACTGATGTTTCCGTAAGCACATATTTTACCTTTTACCATTGTCATCAAGTGAAAAATCCACCATTCATAAAACTTAGTCGTTTTTGAGATTGCATTTGATATTCTTCTTATTGAGCTCTTTCCTCACTTTGTGTTAAGTCTTTGGGTTCATTTTGAATTTCTCATTAATTAGTTTTCCCAAAGCTACACCTATAAAATCATTCAAGCATATTTTGATACCCAAACTTTATTGGGTCTATAAGGGTTAATCTTGGTTCCTTTGGGAACCCATGCATTCACTTTCTTCTTGTATATCAAATCAAATATTTATGTCCTTTTTTTATTGCATGCATGACATGTGATATTTGCATCACTAGCAACATGTATATCAGAGGTGGATGCCTAAAAAATGATTTTTTTTATGTCAGTTCTTTTATTGTAAGGTGTATATCCCAAACTCTATTTATCGAAAACACATATCTAGGAGCCAAGTAACATTTTAAATTTTTTTTCTCTCCCAAAGTGAGTTGTTTACTATTTAATGTAAATCAACAACCTTTTTATTTAAAGCAACATTTTCATCCTTCAAGATGTTGCACTCACATGTACGAGATGAGTTAGATGACATGTTATTTTCTAGTTTTAGCTTCTCATCTTTTAAGCATATAATTTCTTTTTCATGCATTTCAATTTTCTCAGCAAATGATGTATGATCATGTAATAAAGATAAATGCCCATTTTTGAGTAATTTATGCTTCTTTATTAATGAGTCATTTAATTCATGCAATTATTGAAAGTGTCAAGTAATTTATCACATTCAGAGGATTCATGTACATTTTCTTCTTCACTCTCAATGAAGAAATCATTATCCTCAATTACCATTAAGGCAAGGTTTCTTGTCCCTTCATCATTTTTTTCTTCGGATGAGCTAGAGTTGTTATCGCTACAAATAGCCTTTATTGCCTTCTTTTTGAAATTTCCCTTGAATCTCATCATTGGACAATCGGCAACTATGTGACCCAGTTTTTCACACTCAAAGCAAGTGATTTTATCCTTCTTGTACTTAATTAGCCAATTTTCCTATTTCTTCTTATCCATCTAAAATTTTCCTCTAGACTTCTTGGATTTGAGGAATTTCTTGAAATTCTTTGTCAAATGTGCCAAGTCTTCATCACTATCATCTTCCTCATCACTTAAGCTTGCATTATCCTCTTTTTTTTACAAATGACTTAAGGGTTATTCGCTTTTTATTTTTCACTTCTTCTTCCATTAAATCCTTTTCGATCTCCAACTCATACTCTATCAATTCTCCCACCACATCATCCAATTTTAAAGTGTTTATATTATTAGATTCTTTGATAATGGCAATACAAATTATATACTCATTAGGAAGAGTTCTAAAGATATTATTTATTAGATCACTTGTACTAAAGTTTTGTCCTAAAGCATTTAGTTAAATTAAAATCATAGTGAACTTTGAAATCATCTTCTCGATATTTTCACCAGCTTTCATCTTGAAGCTATCAAACTCTCACATGAATTGATTGATCTTGGATTCCGTAACTGATAAGTGTGATTTATACCCACTTATTCATATATTCTTAGCTTATTATTTTGTTAGGTTCTGTGCCATTTTACGTATTTTATAGTTTGTTTTGTGTTTTATTGATATGAGAATTATAGCATGGATCTTGAGGCTAATGTATGTGTTTTGGGATCTTAAGGATGCAAATGAAGCATGTAGGAAATGCAAAATACATAAAAACCACACATCCTAGTAGAGAAGCTGACGTTGCGACACCATTACCATCAACAAACACACTATATTAATAGAGAAACTGGCGCCGCGACTCCACTTCTGGAATCGCGATGTCCCGAACGATTTTGAAACAAGGAAATCTATTTTCTACATGCATAAAGACTCCCCAAACTTCCCTATAAATACATAGTGCGTCCAAAACCCAAGATAAGAGAAAATAGACACAATAAGAGAGCACAAAATACATAATTTAGAGAGATCCAATGAGGGGATTGAAGAGCAAGAATAGGAGAAGAATGTAGTGACATCCAAAGAAGAAGGAATTCGATTTGGCTTTTATCATATAGTTTCTTTCTTTAAATTCTTATGATGTTCAATAAGTTATTTACTCCATCTTCGTTGTTATTTTATTTAGTCATGAACTAATTTTCTTATTCTAGAGGATGATTTAGCCTATAGTTGAACCTATGTGTTTGATTGTCAATTAATTATTATGAAGTTTTAATTCAGTTTACTTATATTTTATTGTGTTTAATGCTTCTAGTTTGCTGGATAAAAATTATACGATTCATATTTGGAATCTATCACTCGGGAGAGTAAATTTTGAATAGGATTGAGAAAATATAACCTATGAATTTTATAGAGTTCAGGAGGCATATAATTCCTTTGAAGTTGTTAACAAAGAATCACAGAGCGTAATGAATTGTTAATTATTAGATTTTTATAGAGATATCGAAATCGGTATTTAATAATATTTTCACTCGGCAATCGGGAGAAGGAGTAGAATATTTAGGATTATTGACTTATAAACTAATAAATTGAGTACTAATTGATTGTCATAACAAATACATATGGGATAGGTAGGTGAAATCAGACTCTAAAAGTCATCTCATCATGGTATTTCTTAATTAAAACGTTTTGGCTTTTCACTTCTTTAGTTTCCAATTTTAATTTTAGTATAATTTAAATTGATTTCTAAATAAAGTTTAGTTTATTAATTATATTACTTAGTGTGAATTTGATTTTAATCGTTGTTGATTCGACACTCATATTTGTTCTTTACTAAAACTTGACATCGTATACTTACGATATGATAATCTCGCAATAGTTACTTGGCTAGTGCCCTCATTGACCATATCTAATTACTTACATAACTCATAAGTATTTCCAAATTCCGTAAGTTTGTTGATTTGTCTCCAATCAATTGCACAAAAGAGATGGTTGAGAGCCTTTGTATTGTTTGAGGCTTTCATGTAGTTCTTATCGGTCCATTCGGATTGCGGTTGTGGAAATTCCACACAGTAGCTATCTCTATTTGTTGGCATTTTAGAACCTCTAGTGACCACTTTTTTTATTGGGTTTTACCCGAGTTGACCAAAAATCCACGCCTAGAGAAATTATTAAGAGCCCATTGGACTTTAATTAAATTAATATTGGATATTAATCGGGCTTTGAGACCCGTCGCGATTAAATTTGGAATTTAAGTCGTAAAAGGTTTATTAATAAAGTGTAGTATTTAATTTTGAATTAATAGTGAATTAGAATTAAATACAAATTTAATTGGATTTTATTGTGTAGTTTATTTTAATTCGAGAATTCGTACTTTGAGTACTTATTCGCAAAACGAGTTTGACTCGAACAAAATCGAATCGTTGTTTGAACATTGGATGATCACTAATTATCAGATTAATTAATTGGATTAGATTGATTGATAACATGCTTGTGTGAATACATGGTTGCGATGCATGAATAATGTATATCGGATGATATATTAGATGGGTGGGACAATTTTAGAAATTGTTGTAATAAATTTGATTTATTAATTGGACCTGCGTGTCCAGCCTTATCACCTCCTTATTCTTTGTATTCTCTTCTCACATATTCCCCTCAATGTAAATGAGGTTTCTTTAGAAGTGTATTGTAACGGGTAGAAGTAATACATGTGCTAGCTGGAGAGAGAAAGAGAGAGATTTGATCTAGGATCAATGTGTAAAGTATCCATCCGCATATCATTATCATTTTATCATATGCGCTTTATTATGTGTTTAGAATGCATGTTTAAGGGTGTATGATGATGAGACCTTAACAAATATAATAAATTGGTTGCTAATTTGCACGCGAAAAACCCTCAAATAATATTAAGCGTCTTTCCTTCCATTGAGTGATTCTCACTCGAGATCTAGGACGACATTGGTTTGTTGGCCAAAGTCAAGGCCTTTGTCTGTCGAAGATGTGTTTGAATCACGAAGGCTTTGTTCCATATCAGTGTCTTGTCCAAGTTGTGGTTTATTGGCCAAAGTCAAGACCACTTCTTGTCCATCGACATTGATTACGAAGCTTTCCATGTTCAATGGGTCGCGCTTGACTGGGATCACTAAGTTTGTTGTGCCAAAGCCAAGGCTTAGTTGATTCAGAGGAAAAAGGTTAGGTAATACATTGGATGTATTGGCATATATAAGATATATGTTTAGGACTTGGATGTCCGCCTACTGGATCTAGGAATTGGATTGGATTCAATTGATCTTAGAGATCTACCTAGTTAATTATCATACAATTTGTGGCCAAGTCAAGATTGTGTGATATTTAACGGGATCCTAGCCCGCTAGGAAACACGGTTTCCCGAGTACTCGACAGAGGGTTAGAGGCTCGCCGAAAAATAGTGAGAGGCAAGAATTAAATTTGCAAAATTCGTTCAATTACTCGCCATATGCGCTCAAACAAATATCAATTCGTCAAATATATTAAATGTTAGTTGGACTAATATTTAATTGTTGTTTTAATAAACAGTTGGACTGTATTATATTTGATTATATAATTGGATTATAGTAATCAATATATTTGAATTAATTAATTTCGATTAATAGTTGATTTTATAGTTGGACTATAGTAATCAATGTAATTGAGGTTAATTAATTTAAATTATATTTGATTGTATAGTTGGACTAATAATCATTATAATATATAGTACCACAAATCGTTGATTAAATAGTTGGACTATTAGAATCAAGATAAATGAAAGATTGACATTTAAAACATAATCCTAGGGAAAATGTATTTAAATGGTTTAATTTTTCAAATTGGGAATTTAATTTCAGGATGGTCCTGGAAAAAACTAATAAGTTATTTTATTTGATAAAATAATATATTAAGCCTAAGCCCGGAGTTAAACAAATAGTAGAGCATAATCTTTGGAAGATTTATGTAATGATAACTTAAGTGCTTAATCCATTAAGCTTGTTGCATTAGACTCCTTAATTTCTGAATCAGAACTGAGGATTAGATCTTTAAAGTATGATAATGAAATTGAAGGATCTTCATAAATCTATACTTAGATTTAAGAAGTATTAAAATTGCAATAGTAAACTCTTGGAGAGTTAATGACTATTCTCAAGGAGATAAAGTCAAAGTTTGCAATTAGGCAAGTAGCGCAAGACGCACCTTACTTCGATATTCTAGAAGGCTATAGGCTTCTGGAGTGTTGAAAAGGGCAAAGACAATATCATTATAATCTTCTGGGAAGATAAATGACATATCAGAAGAAGGAATTGAAGACGAGCAATGCTCCGACTTCAAATATGTTTGTCAAGATTGTGTTCACTACTAGTATTGAAATTGGATTTTGAATACTTAGTGTGGTACATGAATATATACTGATGTTCAGAATCTGATATGAGCAGGATTAAGAAAATGTTATAATGTAACTAGTTTGACTAGATACATTATCTCTATATCAGTGTTTAACCCGCTGCGGGTGAACCTTTATATTCTAGAACACTAAAGTGTTTTATTATATAAAGATGATATTGAGATAAACACATTAGATGTGAATAATAGAATTTATATTATGAATATAAATAAATCTCAAACGTATATAATGACAAGCAAATAGCTCAAACTGATTTGATCAGATGAAACATATTGTGGCATTGTTGTTTGGGACACAATTAAACAAGACTCGTATATCCACACTTTTGAAGAGTGGGTACTCGGACTGTTTTGATTCCAATCAAATAAAGTCTACGAATCTAGTTTATTGGGCAATGTGCCTAAAACACTATTTACTTGGTAAAAATGTAAATGCCACCAATCTGTTAGCCCTAGTTCATAGTGAAGCAAGTGGGCCCATGTCTAGCTAGGCTAGAGGTGGATATGAATATTTCGTGACCTTTACGGATGTGGCATCGCGTTATGGTTATGTGTTTCTTTTGAAGAACACAAATCGGAAACTTTTAAAGTTTCGACACGAAGTAGACAAACAGATCGGCTATAGTATTATACCGTCACGGTAAGACCGTAATGGAAAATACTTAAGTAATAAGTTTCTAATATACTTGAAAGAGTATAGTATTCTTTCAATGAGGACTCATCTCGGAACACGTCAGTGACGGTGTGTCCGAAATGAGTAACCAAATTTTGTTAGACATTATAAGGTTAATCATGAGTCGCTCTGAGCTACCATTTCCTTCAACGGATAAGCATAATCAGTGCAGAACTTATTTAGAATAAGGTTCCATAAAAGTCTGTTTGACAGATATCATATTAGATATGAACATGAAAGAAACCGAGTTTCTCATTCCTGAAAATTTGGGTATGCTAGGCATACGTTTGGAAGATACCAAACTAAAACCCAAATTGGATAGTGCCAATTGTAGGTTATCCTAAGGATACATAAGTATTGTACTTATACAACTCACTAGAGAACAATTAGATTGTTGCTCACCATGCGATTTTCCTGTGAGGAATACCGATATGCAGTGGTAAGTGGGAGGATAGTGTAACTCGATGAAAATCAGAGTGATACTATTCCAGGCACCGATTCCTAATAGAACAGTAATAGTTCATCAATGATGAAACTATTACCATTAATTTTCGTATACACAAGAACCACGTATGTCGGAGAGAGTCAGAAAACAACCTGGGGTATGGGTTTCTGATCTCACCTCATAAAGATGTTAATCTTTTGAGGTATACCAACTGACTACGTATGAGGAAGTGATACAAGGTATTGACTCCCTAATTATGACAAAGTGTCATGAGTCCGAAATGGATTCCATGTATATCAACAAGTTTGGATACTAGTTGATGTACCGCAAGGCATTGTGCCTATTGGTACTATAAGTCTTCAAGGAAGACGTACATGGATGGCAACATACCAACGTACAGAGCTAAGCTTGTAGCGAAAAGGTAGAGTTATCAACATTGTGTTGATTACGACGAAACATTTTAACTGTTACCATGGTAAATCCATTTGGATAGTGCTTGCTGACGCTGCATGTTTCATTCATGAAATATGGCAGCAGAACGGCAAAACCACTTTCCTTAACAGAAACCTTTTGGAGGATGTCTTCAACATCCTGTCGGTTTTGTCGTACCATAACAAGCAAACAAGGTTTGCAGGTTATTCGATCCATGTTTGGATTGAAGCAAGCATTAGATTCTTGGAATTATCGTTTTCGTGTAATCATAATAGTTTAAGATTTAATTCAAAACGAAATGATTCTTATGTATATAAGGAAGTTAGTGGGAGGGCGCTGACAGTGAATGTCCTGATAATAATGATAATATGTCATTTCTTGGAAATGACATTCCCATAAAATAATCGGTGAAAGCTTGGCCTTCCTGAAAACGACTAAAAGTCGCAATCGGTACTATACAGTTTGTATAACGGTACAGTGAGGTAGAAATCTTCCAAGCAAGATATTGTTACCGAATAAACAACAAATGCGGGTTATTGTTGCAGCTGAGGCGGCAATAGAAGCCATTTGGGTCGATAATAAATCTAATTAGATTAGATATAGTTCTGTTAGCAGTTGAGCTAGGCGTCAGCACATGCTAAAGAATTAATGGTCTCATCAACGATCCAGATACATACTTCGATATTCATCCGATTCGTTCGGATCATACTTCGTGGCGATGTGATGATCGAATAAATCGCATCAGATGATAATCATGAAAATCCGCTGACGAAAACCTTTTCTTAGCAATTTGAGCCAACTGTACATAGTTCGGGTGTCAAGAACTCGAGTGACTGGCTATAGGCCAAGTGGGAGATTGTTGGACAATTATGACCCATAGCGTCACTATTTGTACAGATCACGGTGTTGTTGTATAAATTAACTCTGTTACAAAGGAGATTGCACTCTTATCATTTGTGATTAGATCACCTAGATATATAAATGATAGGAGGTCCCTGTGATTTGTTCCTGGATTGAGAATGATATGAGACAATATCAATCCACGAAGGATAAATCAATAAATATCCCTAGTCAGAGTATTATCGAGATTGGACATTGATAAATACTTAAAAGACTAGTATTACACTTGTGCGCGTTGTGAGGGCACAACGGCATAGTTCTCGTATATTTGGGTATAGGATACTCATGCAAGTGTAATAGGAGGTTGTGTTTTACCGATGGTACGGGAAACGGCTTCACTCTGGATAAGACCCCCTCGGAATTCCATTGGTAGTATGACTATGTGTCTATGGAAGTCCGAAATCAGGGTAGGTGTATTTGGTCTTAACTTGAGACTTGCACCGCTAATGCATACGACAATCAATATACTTTGGTTGAGGTCATCCAGGGCTTTAACCCGTTTTCTGTGTACGCCAATTCTGGGTATATCGAGAATCGTAGTGTGTTGGGTGTGATGTCGAGACGGAAGTCTCACTCCAGTCATATGGAGTTGATGATCGCGCAGGGATACAGAACTAGCTCTCTATATAAGGTTGCAACCGTCGGGATAATATGACTTGGTCATGATTATCCGATTTTAAAGAGACTAGTTGCTCGTTATCCGATATATGCTTCGTACGGGGCAGACACTATACCAGCCTCAGGCCTCGCATGTGATCATCCGATACTGGACAGAAATATGCAATACTACGGTAACTACTCTTGATATAGATCCTTTATTCCTGTAAGGATATTTCCGGAGAATTGGGGAGGCATGAAAATTTGCTAGAGGCCAACCTTGTCTTGTAATTCGGTATAAACGTAGTACGAGGTACTTACGTATTCGGATAGTCCGACGACTGAATTTACTGCCAACATATCAGGGGATCTCATGGGTCGCTTCCCAAAGATTCACCGATGATGTATGACTCGTACTTTTAATTAATATAGGATTAATTAGATGAGAGAGAAATTAATCTGGGATTAATTGCGGAGATATTTTATCTGGGATAAAATATCAATTAAAGAGAGAGAACAATTAATTTGGAATTAATTGATAAAATAATATTTGATATATTAAACGAAATTGGATTTCGAGGCGGAATTAAAATTAGATTTTAATTCGGGCAAACGAGTTAATTTAGAATTAATTCGTTAGCGACGTGAATAGTGATTTCGCTAGGCATAATCATTTAATAACGACGCAACGGAAAATTCGTTAATTTGGAATTAACGAACCCGAGACCGAGATTATTTGCGAGCGAATTCGCATTTTGAATTTGAGTGCGGCACGTCAAATCAAGCGTCAAATCGCTAGTCGCTTCAAGCGTCAAATCACTTGTCACTTTGAGTGATGTGACTTGATTGATTGATGTGACTTGATTGATGTGATGAGTGATGTGTGTGGTTGGCAATTAAAGCCAAATATGTTGGAAATGAACTTGAATTTCATTTCATGTGTATTAGATACACAAAATCACAAATAAAACCATATAACACATTTTCCCTCCTCTCTCTCTTCTTCTTCTTCCTCTCTCTCACGCATTTCTTCACTGGTTTTCTGCTGGGCAAAACGTGAGCAGTGAAGGGGAAGCAGTGTGTTTTTGTGGCAAGAACAAGAGTGTTAGCACACTCCGGGATCAATGCGAAGGTGATAGGGAAGTCCACCCATGAGCCGGGAACCGTTTCGTAAAGCTTGGAGCTTGATTTTTGATGATCAAAACCGAAACCAGTGAAGAAATTCACTACACTGCCGTGAGCAGTCCATGAAGGGCAATGAACGTTTTTGTTGCTTCCTTCGTCTCTCAGCCGCTCGATGTAAGTATTCCGCAACTTCCGTCGTTGTATTCACACAATTCATGCTGTTTAATTCGATCATGGAGACCTAGAATCACTAACAAAAAATCATTCGTCGAACACAATGGCGCTTACATATAAATCTTTTGGTGACTTCATTTCACTTAAGGATTCATGGTTTCATGTGAATAGACATGACACTAAGTGTAGAAACACAAAAGTAGGATGAAATGGTTCAAATTCAAATCAATTAATGCAACCATTGCCAACAAATGCAACTATTTAATGGTAGCCCCTTATGTCTATACATAGGCATTTAATATGCTGTATTTTTATTCATTCAATTCATCATTTTGTGTTCTATTTCTTCATTTTCTTGAGAGAAAATCCTCGTATAGAAGTTATATTTGATCATATAATGTAGAGAGAGTTTCAACTAAAGAAGTTTATTATTCTTGTTGATTTAGAGTGCATATATCATCAAGAAGTAATTATTGTATTTTGGGAGACAACAACCAAAACCGAAGTACACCAATATGGGGTTGATTTAGTTTTAAGGACAAAGAATTTATTACCTCGATCAAGTTTTATTCACAAGTTCATCATCAATATTTTCAGGTTCTTTATATTATATGTTGTTACATTATTAATTTTTTCCTTCTCTTTTTCGTCACATTCATGCACAACTCATTAGTGTGGTACAAATCCTCCAAATTAGTCTGTCACAACAAGCTGCAGGTAATGATTATTTAGGTGCCTTCACAACTTTTCCTTATAGAAAGGTAATGAATGAAGGAAGACACCAAATTATCACCTAGCCTTAATAATGCCTTCGATTAAACCCCTTTCAACCCACTATAGAAATGGTTAACTAAAGCAAAAATCACAATCACTACAAGACATTATTTCGGGGCCGATTCTCTATCCCCAATGGAGTCGCCAGACTGTAGGACACATAAATTGACGATGATGTTCTAGGCTTGCGGCCTAGTCGGGAGTACTGAATAGCCCACAGAGGAACTAAACCGGAAAATAATGGAGTCGCCACCCGGTGTGAACCGGGAAAATGATTTAAGGCCGCACTCACCCCTCGAAAGGGAAGACCTCAAACCGTTGGGTTCAAAATTGTCCCTTACTTATGCCACTTGTAATGAAATGATTTGCGCAATAACTTAACAGAATCTACGCAGCATATATGTTCAAAAGTAACCTATATCTAGATTTGCATGCATGAAAATATATCATATATCTAAGTTTGCATGCTTTAAAAGTAAGTCATCATAACGGCAAACAAACAATAACACACAATAACCTCATAAGCATATTGAACTATCAAACATGAAAAATAAATAACAACCTAAACATAAACGTAAATTAAATTCCTAATGAGAAAGAAAATAACTAATCATGCATAAAGAAATAACATACTAACGAATAAATCATGCTTAAAAATAAATAACATATTAACGATTAAATCATGCTCAAATGAAATATGTGTGTCTCTCGAGTGGTACGTGGCATTGCATCCCGAGTGCATACCGTAATACCGTCCATTCGGATTCGGCTACGGAATTTACGTCCGGGTTTCCATCCGATATACCACAAGAGAAAACACATATTCCATTCATCCGAAATTCATATCATACACCAATCATCAATACTCATGCGAAGTAAAATAAGATAATAAACAAAAATAAAGGATAATAAATAAATGGGGTGCCTCAGGTCTAACCTCTTAAGTCATCTCTCGGAAGCGCGTTACATGGCCGTTGGAAGGGTTGATGCTCCGCAACTCCTCCGGTTCACTGGTTCACGTTCTTTCCTCGCTGTTTCACTGTTTGGGCTGCTGTTTTTACTTCCTTTTGCTACTGTTTTGCTGCTGCTTTTTTTACTCACTGTTGTTGCTGTATTAATGGACTGTTTTGCAGTTTCTAAGGGGATTAGGGCTGCTGTTTTGTGTGGTAATTTAAGGGTTTTGAAGTGCAGTTTTTGTCCACTGTTTTCAATAATTTAGGCCACTATTTGGGATGATTTTTTCGGTGATTATAGTGCAGTTTCAAAGGTGTGCTTGTCGGTGGTAAGAGTGGTTGCTGAAGGTCGTTTTTTTTACGTGAATGAGGCTGTGTGAGGGTAGTCTTTTAGGCGTTGAAGGCTGTTGAGTGATGAAGGGTTATGTGGCTTTATTTCATGTGGAGGGCGGCTGTTACGTAAGTGAGTTTGGTGAAGATTGCATGTGAGTGAACGGCTAATGGGCTGTTTCGTGTGAGTGGAGGGTGCAGTGTTGGATAATATGACCCATAGCGTCACTATTTGCACAAATCATTGTGTTGTTGTAGCAAATTAACTATGTAATAGGAAATTGCCTCTCATCATTTGTGATTAGATCACCAATAGATATATAAATGAAGAGCGGTCCCTATGATTAGTTCCTGGATTGAGATGATATGAGACAATATCAGTCCACAAAGGATTAATCATTAAATATCCCTAGCCGTAGTATTATCGAGACTGGACATCGATAATGCGGAATAGGCTAGTATTGCACTTGTGTGCGTTGTGAGGGCACAACGACATAGTTCTCATATATATAAGTATTGGATACTTTGCAAGTGCGATAGGAGGTCGTGTTTCACCGATGGAACGGGAAACAGCTTCGCTCTGGATAGACCCCTCGGAATCCCATTGGTATTATGACTATGTGTCTATGGGAGGCCGAAATCAAGGTAGGTGTGTATAGTCTTAACCTGAGACTTGCACCGCTAATACTTACGATAATCGATAAACTTTGGTCTTGGTGGTAGGGGGCTTTAACCGGTTTTATGTACACCACTTCTGGGTTTATCAGAGAGTCGTAGAGTATTGGGTGTGATGTCAAGACGGAAGTGTCACTTCATTCATATTGGAGTTGATGTCACGCAGGATACGGTACTAGTGCTCTTGAGTGTTGCGCAACCAATCGGGATATTGTGACCAGGTTATGTATATCCGATTATAGAGACTATGTTACCAGACATCCGACATGTGCTTCGGACGGGGCAGACACTTATCCAGCCCCAGCCCTAGCACGTGACTATCCGATACTGGGCCAATATACACAATACTACGGTATACTACGCTTGATACAGATCTATATATTCCTGTAAAATATTTCTGGAGAATTGGGTAGGCATGGCGCTTTGCTAGAAGCCAACTTGTCTTGTAAATCGATTATAAAACGTAGTACGAGGTACTACGTGTTCGGACAGTCCGACGATCGTATTTACTACTGCCACATATCCGGAGATCTCATGGGTCGCTTCCTGAAGATTCACCGATGACGTATGACTCGCACTTTGATTAATCTGGGATTAATTCGAAAAGAGAGATAGAATTAATATGGGATTATTCGATGAGAGAGAGAAAAGTTAATCTGGGATTATTTGCGGAGATATTTTATCTGGGATAAAATATTAATTAAAGAGAGAGAACGATTAATTTGGAATTAATCGATAAATTAATATATTCGAATATATTAATCGAAATTGGATTTTGACCGCGGAATTAAAATTAGATTTTAATTCGGGCGAACGAATTAATTTAGAATTAATTCGTTAGCGACGTGAATAGTGATTTCGCTAGGCGTAATCATTTAATTACGACGCGACGGAAAATTCGTTAATTTGGAATTAGCGAACCCGAGCCCGAGAGTGATTGCGAGCGCATTCGCATTTCGAATTCGAGCGCGGCACGCGAGTCACATCAAGCGTCAAATCGTTTGTCACATCATGCGTCAAATCAATTGTCACTTTGAGTGATGTGACTTGACAACATGTCACTTTATTAAAGTGATGTGATGTGACTTAAAGTAAAAGTTGAAATGATGGAAAGCTTTATTGCTTTTTATTTTTGACTTTTGAATTAAAAGTAAGATATATGTTTTATTTAATTTACTTGGTAAATAAAATAAATATATATATTAAATCTTTTCTCTCTCTCACATGCAAGGCAATATACGGTTTCTCTCATCTCCCTCCTTTTCTTCTTCTCTCCTTCACGGTTTTGGAAACCGTTTTCTTCTTCTTCTTGTTCTGTTTCTGCCGAGCAAATGGAGAAGCAAGATAACGATTTTGTGGCAAAAATCAAGTGCTAGCACACCTTGAGTGATACATAGGTGATAGGGAAGTGATTCTTTGAGCATGGAAGCTTGAAGCTTGGAGCTTCAATGGAGTCCATGCATGGCCGAAAATGGAGGAGACCACCACCACCAACACCGAGCAGTCCACCTGTGCGCAGCAGCTCACTGCCGAGCAGTAACATGCAGTGCGTTTTTGGTCTTGTTCTTCTAGCATCAAACCGAAATTCAATGTGAGTATATTCCGCACCTCCTTTGTTGTGTTCATACTCGTTTTTATGCATGATTTGTTGATCTTGGGACTTGATTGAACTCCAACAATGGTATCAGAGCTTTGATGCATGAAAACCGAATTAGGGTTCTTGAGCAAATTTGGGGCTTTTTGATTTTAGCTTGATTCTGACAAATTGATTGTTTGAAATGCTTATATATGATTGAATTTGAGTTATATGTAATCAATTTGATAAAAAATTGATTGGATTGATTTTCCCCAATTTGCTTATTTTTGGTCAAAACTTTGATTTGGGTAAACTCGATTTAGGCATGATTTGGTTGAATTGTTTGATGAAGTATGCTTGAATGAGGTTGAATTGAAGTTGTGCATGATCAATTTCAAGAAAATTGGATTAGATCAATTTCCCCAATTCTTTAGGTTGAACATGAAACTTGAAATTGGGTAAAATGTGTTTGAGCATGTTTTAATTGAATTGGATGTTTAAGTATGCTTAGAACATGTTTAATTGAGATTGTGTGTGATCAATTTCGTGAAATTGGATTGGATTCAATTTTCCCCAAATTGAGGCTTGGCCGAAAATTGCATAACCCTAATGTCTTGGTAATTTTGTTTTGTTTGATCATTGGATGACTTAAAACAATTGGTTAATGTTGTTTTGAAGTTCAATTGGATTGAATTTTGATTTAGAACATTTTTTCCCTTTTAAAGTGGCTTGGCCGAATCTTATGAACATGAAATTCATGGTGATTTTGTTGTTTGATTCATTGGATGAGTTAATTGATTTGGGAAATTAAGATTGTGGACTCAATTGGATTGAAACCGAATCGAATTGAAAAACCCCTAATTGCCGAGACTTGAAAGCATGTAAATGGGTTTGATTTTAATTGAATTGTGTTGGACACTATTTGTTGTTTAAAGTGCATGATTAGTTAGGCTAATTGATGTTTTAGAAATGTTAATTGGGTAATTGATTGTGTATTACACTTAGGTTAATTAATTGTGAAATTTGGAATTTTATAAGTTAATTAATTTGGGCTTGATTTTGGAATTTGGGCTTGTTAGGTTGTAATTGGGCTTTTGGGCTTTGTTGTAACAAAGTTGGGTTTAGGCAAAATTGGTTGGATCCAATTAGGCCCAAAACCGAATCCAAAAGGTCCAATTATGACTTAATGGACCTTAATTATTTAATTGGGCCTAATGGGCCAAAATTAATTTAAAGGCTTATGGGGTAACTCCCGGATTGGACTTTGGTTGTTCGGTTTGACCCGAGTTGACCAAAAGTCCACGCCTATAGAAATTAATTAAAAGCCCATTGGACTTTAATTAAATAAAACATTAGATGTTAATCGGGCTTTGAGACCCGTTGCGATTAAATTTGGAATTTAAGTCGTAAAGGTTCGTTAATAAAGGTGTAATATTTAATTTGGAATTAAATAATGAATTAGAATTAAATACGTATTAAATTGGATTTAATCATGTAATTTAATTTAATTCGTAGAAATCGTACTTTGAGTACGTGTTCGCAATACGAGTTTGACTCGAACAAAATCAAATCTTTGTTTGAACATTGGATGATCACTAATATCAAGATTAATTAATTTGATTAGATTGATTGATAACATGCTTGTATGAATACATGGTTGTGATGTTTGAATAATGTATATCGGATGGATATTAGCCGGGTGGGGCGATTTTGGAAATTGTAATAAATTTGATTTATTAATTGGACCTGCGTGTCCAGCCTTATCTCCTATTTCATTGTATTCTCTTCTCACCTATTCCCCTCTATGTATAAGAGGTTTCTTTAGAAGTGTAGTGTAACGGGTAGAAGTAATACTAGTGCTAGCTTGAGTGAGAAATGGAGAGATTTGATCTAGGATCAATGTGTTAAGTATCCATCCGCATATCATTATTATTTATTTCATACTCGCTTTATTATGTATTTAGAATGCATGTTTAAGGGTGTATGATGATGAGACCTTAACAAAGATAATTAAATTGGTAGCCAATTTGCACGCGAAAAACCCTCGTTTTATATTAAGCAAATATCCTTCCATTGAATGATTCTTGTTCAAGATCCGAAGTTGGCATTGGTTTTTATTGGACCAAAGTCAAGGCCTTTGTCAATCAAGGATGTACTTGAATCATGAGAGTTTTGTTGCATATCGGTGTCTTGTCCAAATCGTGATTTTTATTGGCCAAAGTCAAGATCACTTTTTGTCCAATGACATTGATTACGAAACTTTCCTCGTCAATGGGTCCCGCTTAACTGGAATCATTAGGTTTGTTTTTGGCCAAAGCCAAGGCCTAGATGATTCAGAGGATAGGGTTAGGAAAATGTAATGGATACATTGACATTATACATATGTTTCGGACTTGGATGTCCACCTAACCGGATCTAGGAATTGGATGAGATCCAATTGATCATAGAGATCTACCTAAGTTAAATAGCATACAGCTTTTATTGGCCAAAGTCAAGGTTGTGTGTTATTTAACGGGATCCTAGCCCACTAGGAAACGCGGTTTCCCGAGTACTCCACAGAGGGTTAGAGGCTCGACGAAAAATAGTGGGAGGCAAGTATTGAATTTGCAACATTCGTTCGAATACTCGCTAAACACGCTCATTTATTTATTCGTCATATTAATCAAAATGTTAGTTGGACTAATATTTTATGTTGTTTTAATAAACAGTTGGACTGTATTATACTTGATTATATATAATTGGATTATATTAATCAATATATTTGAATTAATTAATTTCAGTTTACAGTTGATTTTATAATTGGATTATAGTAATCAATGTAATTGAGGTTAATTAATTTGGATATATTTGATTATATAGTTGGACTATTATAATCATTATAATATATATAGTACCACTAATCGTTGGTTAAATAGTTGGACTATTGTAATCAAGATAAGAAATTGAAAAGTTGGATATTTAAAATATAATCTGGGATTAAAATATTTTAAATGATTTAATTTTCAAATTGGGAATAAATAATAGGTTACTTTATTTGATAAAATAACTCATTATACCTTAAGCCCAAAATTAAGCAATATAAGTAGAGCATAAAATCTTTGGAAGATTTATGTGATGATGACTTTAATGCTTAATTTAATATACTTGTCATAAATCTAATTTTTTGATTTAAGAAGTATTAAAATTGCAATTTATAATTCTTGAAGAATTAATTGACTATTCTAGAGGAGATAAAGTCAAAGTTTGCAATTGGGGATGTAGCACGAGGTGCACATCGTTTCGATATTCTAAAAACCCAAGGCTTGGCCTAAGGTTCCTAAAATATTGAAAAGGATAATTGACATATACCAAAGTGACTGCCATTTGGATATGGAAGACACGAAGGAATTAAAGAAAGGGCGAGGCTCTGACTTTAAATATTTGTCTAAGTTATGTTCACTACTAGTATTGAAATTAGATTTTAAATACTTAGTGTGGAACATAAAATATATGTATTGATATTCAGAATCTGCTTTGAGCAGGATACTGACTTCAAGCTGAGATTCCTCTGCGAATCGGAAACGGGACGAAAGTCGCTGTTTCGACCGTAGATACCTAAGTTTAGGAACTACCTTTGGGTGTGTACTTAAATTAGGAACTGTTATAATGTAACTAGTTTGACTAGAAACATTATCTCTTTATCAGTGTTTAACCCACTGCGGGTGAACCTTTATATTCTAAAACACTAAAGTGTTTTATTATATAAAGATGATACTGAGATAAATACATTAGATGTAAATAACAGAATTTATTTTGAATATAATAAAATCTCAAACATATAAATGACAAATAAATAGCTCAAATTGATTTGATCAATAGAGACTTATTTATGGCATTGTTGTCTAGGACACAATTAAACGAGACACGTCAGTTAGACGGTGTGTCCGAACTAAAACCGAATTTTGTTGGACATGATAAGGTTTATCACGAGTCGCTCTGAGCTATCATTTCCTTCAAACAGGATATGTATTAACAGTGCAAAACTTATTTAGAATAAGGTTCCATATAAATCTGTTTGACAGATATCATATAGGATATGAACAGGAAAGAAACGGGGTTTCTTACTCCTAATAATTTGGGTATGCCAGGCATAACGTTTGGATGATACCAAACTAAAATCCCAAATTGGATAAGTGCCAATATAGGTTATCCTAAGGGAAACTTTAAGTATAGTACTTGTAAATCTCACATGAGAACAATGTGATTGTTGCTCACCATGCGGTTTTCCTGAGAGGAATACCGATATGCAGTGGTCAGTGGGAGGATAGTGATACTCGATGAAAATCGGAGTAATACTATTCAAAGCACGAAGTCCTTAATGGAACACAAACAGTTCATCAATGATGAATCTGTACCATTAATCTTCAAATACACAAGAAACTTCGTAGATCGGATAGAGTCAGAAAACAACCTAGGGTATGGGTTTCTGATCTAACCTCATTAAGATGTCAATCTTATGGAGGTGTACCATCCGACTACGTTTAGAGGAAGTGATACGAGGTATCGACTCTCTGTTACGGCAAAGTGCCATGAATCCGAAATGGATTCCATGTATAACAACTATTTTGGATACTAGTTGTTGTACCATAAGGCATTGTGCCTATGGTACATTAAACGTCTTCAAGGAAGACATACATGGATGGCAACATACCAACGTACAAAGCTAGGCTTTTGACGGAAAGGTATCGTTATCAACATTGTGTTAATAACGGTTCAACCTTTTACCTGTTGCCATGGTAAATCCATTTTGAAGATGCTTGTTGATAACTGTATATTTCATTTATGAAATATGTCAGTTACAAATCAAAATCGCTTTCCTGAAAAGGAAACCTTTTGGAGGATGTTTACAACATCTGACGATTTTGTATAACCGACAAACAAGGTTTGCGGGTTATTCGATCCATGTTTGGATTGAAGCAAGCATAAGGTTCTTGGAACTGACGTTTTGAAATAATCATAATGGTTTATGATTTAACTCAAAACGAAATAATTCTTGTGTATATAAGGAGGTTAGTGGGAGGGCGCACTGACAGTGAAAATTCCCATAAAGCTATTGTCGAAAGCTTGGCTTTCATAGAAATTCTCCGTAGAATTCTGGGGAGTAACAACCTTTATTCAAGGAATAAAGATCTACTGGGATAGATTAGAAGTTGTTAACACTCTCTGGGAAATTGTACATTTAAAATGTACTTGTATTGGTGTCTCATACGCTTCGAGCATATGGAGTCACAATCGGGTCAATCCAAGTGATAGTCACTGGATTGAAGTTAAGAACATCTGTTAGTATCTCAGAGAACTAAAGATGCTATCTTAAACTATGGAGAAGGAGAACTTGTAGTGACTGGGATCACTACTGCAAGTTTCCAAACAATTAAAATACTACGGTACTATAAAGTTTGAATAACAGGGACAGTGAGCTGGAAATCTTCCTAGCAAGATAACTGTTGCCGAATAAACAACAAATGCGGATTATTGCTGCAGCTGAGGCAGCAATAGAAGCCATTTGGATCGATAATAAATCTAATTAGATTAGATATAGTTCTGTTAGCAGCTGAGCTAGGCGTCAGCACAGGCTAAAGAATTAAAGGTCTCATCGACGATCCAGATATATACTTCTATATCATCTGATTCGTTCGGATCATACATCGTGGCGATGTGATGATCGTGTAAATCGCGTCAGACGATAATTAAGCAAATCCGCTGACGAAAACCTTTCCTCAGCAATTTGAGCGAATTGTACATAGTTCGGGTGTTAGGCACTCGAGTGACTGGCTATGTGCCAAGTGGGAGATTGTTGGATAATATGACCCATAGCGTCACTATTTGCACAGATCATTGTGTTGTTGTAGCAAATTAACTATGTAATAAGGAAATTGCACTCTCATCATTTGTGATTAGATCACCATAGATATATAAATGAAGAGAGGTCCCTATGATTAGTTCCTGGATTGAGATGATATGAGACAGTATCAGTCCACGAAGGATTAATCATTAAATATCCCTAGCCGTAGTATTATCGAGACTGGACATCGATAATGCGGGGAATAGGCTAGTATTGCACTTGTGTGCGTTGTGAGGGCACAACGGCATAGTTCTCATATATAAGTATTGGATACTTATGCAAGTGCGATAGGAGGTCGTGTTTCACCGATGGTACGGGAAACAGCTTCGCTCTGGATAGACCCCTCGGAATCCATTGGCATTGGTATTGACTATGTGTCTATGGGAGGCCGAAATCAAGGTAGGTGTGTATAGTCTTAACCTGAGACTTGCATCGCTAATACTTACGATAATCGATAAACTTTGGTCTTGGTGGTAGGGGACTTTAACGGTTCTGTGTACACCACTTCTGGGTTTATCAGAGAGTCGTAGAGTATTGGGTGTGATGTCAAGACGGAAGTGTCACTTCAGTCATATTGGAGTTGATGTCACGCAGGATACGGTACTAGTGCTCTTGAGTGTTGCGCAACCAATCGGGATATTGTGACCAGGTCATGTATATCCGATTATAGAGACTATGTTACCAGACATCCGACATGTGCTTCGGACGGGGCAGACACTTATCCAGCCCCAGCCCTAGCACGTGATTATCCGATACTGGGCCAATATACACAATACTACGGTATACTACGCTTGATACAGATCTATATATTCCTGTAAGAATATTTCTGGAGAATTGGGTAGGCATGGCGCTTTGCTAGAAGCCAACCTTGTCTTGTAAATCGATATAAACGTAGTACGAGGTACTTACGTGTTCGGACAGTCCGACGATCGTATTTACTGCCAACATATCCGGAGATCTCATGGGTCGCTTCCTGAAGATTCACCGATGACGTATGACTCGCACTTTGATTAATCTGGGATTAATTAGAAGAGAGAGATAGAATTAATCTGGGATTAATTCGATGAGAGAGAAAATTAATCTGGGATTATTTGCGGAGATATTTTATCTGGGATAAAATATTAATTAAAGAGAGAGAACGATTAATTTGGAATTAATCGATAAATTAATATATTCGATATATTAATCGAAATTGGATTTTGACGCGGAATTAAAATTAGATTTTAATTCGGGCGAACGAATTAATTTAGAATTAATTCGTTAGCGACGTGAATAGTGATTTCGCTAGGCGTAATCATTTAATTACGACGCGACGGAAAATTCGTTAATTTGGAATTAGCGAACCCGAGCCCGAGAGTGATTGCGAGCGCATTCGCATTTCGAATTCGAGCGCGGCACGCGAGTCACATCAAGCGTCAAATCGTTTGTCACATCATGCGTCAAATCAATTGTCACTTTGAGTGATGTGACTTGACAACATGTCACTTTATTAAAGTGATGTGATGTGACTTAAAGTAAAAGTTGAAATGATGGAAAGCTTTATTGCTTTTTATTTTGACTTTTGAATTAAAGTAAGATATATGTTTTATTTAATTTACTTGGTAAATAAATATAAATATATATATTAAATCTTTTCTCCTCTCTCACATGCAAGGCAATATACGGTTTCCTCATCTCCCTCTTTTCTTCTTCTCTCCTTCACGGTTTTGGAAACCGTTTTCTTCTTCTTCTTTTCTGTTTCTGCCGAGCAAATGGAGAAATAAGATAACGATTTTGTGGCAAAAATCAAGTGCTAGCACACTTGAGTGATACATAGGTGATAGGGAAGTGATTCTTTGAGCATGGAAGCTTGAAGCTTGGAGCTTCAATGGAGTCCATGCATGGCCGAAAATGGAGGAGACCACCACCACCAACACCGAGCAGTCCACCTGTGCGCAGCTCACTGCCGAGCAGTAACATGCAGTGCGTTTTTGGTCTTGTTCTTCCTAGCATCAAACCGAAATTCAATGTGAGTATATTCCGCACCTCATTTGTTGTGTTCATACTCGTTTTTATGCATGATTTGTTGATCTTGGGACTTGATTGAACTCCAACATGCAGGGCTTATGCGTGAAGTTGAGGGCTGAGTGAGGGGCTGCTACTTGAAGTTGAGGGTTGAGTGAGGGGCTGGTTATGCGGCAAAGCAAGGGCTTTTGGTGATGATGTTAGTTTCGACAATGGAGGGTGTTTAGGGGTGATGTTTTCGGTTGCTAGAGAGAGGAGAAGAGAATTATTTCTTGTTGCTTGTTACTTGTGTTGGGCGTGTGTTGCTAGGAGAGGGCAAGGGTTGAATTTGTGTTTCTTTTATAGACAAAGGTAGGTTAATCCTTGTTTGAATAGGAATGGGATTTGTGCAATTATGGAGGATATATTTTATTAGTGTCACACAAGGAAACCATCTATTAATTAGGGACAAGATTGGCTTGATTAGGAAGATCATATATTTGATTTGTTTTGATTAGGGATATGATTTGATTTTATTTGATTTGATCTTAGGGAAGGTAATTTAATCGAATTAGGAAAAAGCGTTTGAATGAGATTTGATTTGATTTGTTTATTTTAGGCATGTGATTTAATTTAATTAGGAATATGATTTATGGGATTTTAACATGTGTTTAATGTGTGGTTTTTATTTTGGATGTGATTTAATGGGCTTTGGTGGGCGTTTTGGGCCAAGGATGGTTTTCAAAACAGAGGTCCAACAAGCGAACCCGAAGCTAGGCAAGCGAATTTAATCCTACAAGATGTCAATTTCTGACTCTTCCCTTCCGACGTCCTTTTCCCGTGACTTCCATAATTTAAAGAGGTAGTGTCTCCATGTGAGACTCATCATCGGGACTTATATGCAAAAATGCAGTGCCTATTGAGCTTCTTAACATTATTTTACCTACCAAATAACAAAAATACCTAATAAGACTTTACAAAACATAACGTAAAATATTATTTCACAGACGTGTCGATTTAAGGGGATTAGTGAAACTATGAGTGTTAAATGATTGATTTTTCATATAATAAATATGAACTTTTTAGTGTTCATCACACCCCAACCAGCTTATTACTAGTCCGTAGTAATTCAAGCGAAAACTAAAAGAAAAATTCCTATCCAAGTTAATAATTAATTTTTTTCCTAAATGATTAAATAAATAAATTCTCTTGTACTTTTTATCATTCTTTTATACATTCATAAAATAAGGTATTAATCAATTGATTGTGTCCACAATATTCACATGTATTTTTTGAAAAGAGAGTAATATTTTTGTCCTAAAATTACATTAGAGTTCACACCTTTTGGCAATGAAAGTTTATTTACAAATACATCTTCAATCCTTATATCGAGCTTTGGGCCAGTGACTCCCAAACCAGTTGGTTTTAGGGCATTAGGTGTTAAGACACCTATACGGGTTAATTCCTCGGATTTCAGATATATATAAAAAAAAGGTGTCTGATTTCTTTAAGCTTTCTTTTTAACCCTTGTAAAGAGCTTTGGGCAAGTGACTCCCAGACCAGTTGGTCTTAGGGCACTAAGTGTTAAAACACCCATACGGACTTAATTGCTCGAGTTAAAAAGGCTACGAAAATGAACTTATTTAGCTTTACTGTTTTACGCAAACAATCACTGCTTACCTAGGCAAGATGTCCGGTTACTAAGTAAAAGCTTTATCATCAATTTTTTTTAACTAATCAAGCTCTACTCTACCGTTTTTACGCGAACAATCACTGCTTACTGAGACAAGATGTCTGGTTTACTAAATCAAAGCATGATCAATTTTTTTAAAAAAAAAAAACTAATTTCACTGTATTTAGGTGTTACCTCCAACAAACTAGAGAACTGAATATTACAAAATTTTCACTTACCACCCATGATCATATGTTACCATGTTGTTTGATAATATCTGTCAATATGAGCATATAAAGATCAAATTTAATCAATGTTACTGAGAATTCACGAATTTAAATAATTTAAAAAGAAAGTAACAAAAATAACTTGTTACGAATTATTTTTAGATGCGTCTCATGAGCGAAAACTCCTTACACAGCCACCTCTGAAGAGTAATTCCAATTGGTTAGTCATAATTGTTGTTAGTTTGTGTGTATATATAAGTATATATATTTTTTACACACACAGAAAAACAACAAAGTAAAAATATTTTTTTTGTTCCATTGATTTAAAATATCACGAAACATGAAAATTATCTAGTAAACTATCTCTATCCCCCCCCAACCAAAATGAGACATTGTCCCCAATGTTTAAAGGAACGAGAAGTAGAGTTTAGAAGATATCACCTAATTAGTGTGGAATTGACAATCGCATCTGTGACTGAAGATTACAGATTAATATCCAAGTTTACTGTACGGTTTTTGCCACGATTGTTACCAGACCAGTTAAATTTAGAAAGAATAGGGTCGATTTTTGGTTCATAAGCTAAGAGTTTGTCAATTAAATCATTAACTTTTCTTGTAGTTAGGAATATATCTCTTACTAGTTTTGAAATAAACCCATTTCTTTTGGCATCTTCAAGAAATACAAAAAGAAAATTGAAAAAATCCATTAACATTAAACAGCCTAATGGGTTTTTGGTTAATATTCAAGTTTTCCCATGACCCAACTGTGAATATTTCTTCCAATGTGCCCAGTCCACCTGGTAAAGCAATAAAAGCATCAACATGATATCATTTCAGTGAGTCTTTCAGACAAACCTAAGACAATACATTCTTCTCCATTTGATTTTCCAATGATGTTATCCTCTGTCAAGGGTTTTGGAATGATCCCCAAAACCTGACTGCCACCTTCTTGTGCAGCCTTTGAAATACACCTCATCAATCCAAGATTGCCACCGCCATATACTAAGTGCATATTTCTTGCCGCCATAACTATACCCAATTCTTTTGCAGCCTCAGCGAATTCAGGTTTAGTTCCAGAATTAGTTCCCTAAAACACACAGATATTAGTGACTCGTCGTCTTGAAGTTTTCTCCATTTGTGCTATCTCTCTTAGCTAGATGTGTTGAAAAGAGAGACGTGATGAGCTGAATTTATGGATCCAGAAAGTGGTGAGTAATAAAA
Organism: Zanthoxylum bungeanum; assembly: GCA_019454045.1. Lineage (NCBI taxonomy): Eukaryota > Viridiplantae > Streptophyta > Magnoliopsida > Sapindales > Rutaceae > Zanthoxylum > Zanthoxylum bungeanum. The sequence goes on along the minus strand of SKCR01055126.1, from coordinate 15,057 downwards.
GCATTAGTACCTGCAAAATGAAAATTATTAGATGAACATTAAAATAAATCATGATAGTCAAAAAGTTTAGATACTGTCGGTAAAAAGTAAGAAATTTAGACTAGTAAATTAATCAAAATAGTAATTGAATGTAAAGGAAATGAAAGCAATAAATATGTACTAGTAGTTGTGATTGTGGCTCACATCTTCCTCTAGTTTTACATCCAGCAACAGCTTGAACGCCATCTATGGATCAATGATAAGCTTCCCATCCAATTTTCTTATAATTTAGCAAACAAGCTCTTTTAAAGTCAGATTTCTGAGACTATGTTATTGTCTTTCTTTTTGGAATTGAGTATGTAACTTACGAATCTCACGATGAACATATCCACTATGATGCGACTCAAGAGTCAGTGATATATCATCTAAAGACTCCTTACTCAAGCCATCTCTAATGAATTGAATTTTATCTTCGCGATTATTAGAGACCATTCCTAAAGAACAACAACGAGTGCTACACGTGCAGCGTGCATATTTATAATAAACAACTAATTATTTAGCTCTTCATTTTTTAGCATAGGTGCCTTTCCGTAAACCAGACATGTAAGAAATGAAAGAGTCAGATGACTCACCTGCCAAACGAACTTTTACTTAGATTACCCAACGAATATCGCTAGGAATACCATGAATCATAAGAAGCCTCATTCTTTCTGTGCATGCTTTGTAAATTTTTGTCAGAGCTTTTTTTGGGGAGAGAATGAAAATATTTGCGGAGTTTTGTGAAAGTTTCATCCACTCTTTAGTTGTAGGGTATAAATAATTTTAGGGGACTGAAATAACCGACTTTGAGTCATGGAATACTATTAACTGCTGCTTAACCGGGGTGTAAAAAAAAGAAATGAGAAAAAAAATACTATAAAACTAAGAAAAATGGAATTTAGAAAAGTATTTAATAGAAAAGAAAAGAAACTACATCAATCACAGTATACTGGGTTTGAAAGGAGAAAAGACACTTGAAAATTTGAACACTCCAAAAATTATTTCAGACATTGTCCATTTACTTTAAATACATCATCATCCATAGGATTCTCAATGTCAATAGCCCCATATGGATAAACGTGTTTCACAATGAATGGGCCACTCCATTTGGATTTCAATTTTCCAGGAAATAAATGAAGATGGGAATTATAAAGTAAAACCTTTTGACCAACTTCAAATATTTTTCGTGAAATTCGACTATCATGAAAGACCTTAGTTTTAGCTTTAAGGAATTTTTTTATTCTCATATGAATCATTCCTTAACTCTTCAAGTTTATTTAATTGCAATTTACGTTTGTTACGGGAATTTTCAAGGTTTGAATTGAATGATTTAATAGCCCAATATGCTTTATGCTCAAGTTCTACAGGCAAATGAAAAGGTTTTCCATAAACTAGACGATAAGGTTACATTCCCAAAAACGTTTTGAAAGCTGTTCGGTATGCCCAAAGTGCATCAGTTAGTCGAAGATACCTTTTGCGATTTGGGTTAACCATTTTTTTCTAAAAAAATTTTAATTTCCATATTCGCTAATTCAACTTCACCATTCGTCGGAGGGTGATAGGAGGTGGAAACTTTGTGTGTAACTTCATACTTTTTCGTTAAGGACTAAAAGGGTATGTTACAAAAGTGTTTACCTCCATCACTTGTAATGGCCCAATGGATTCCAAATTGACTTAAAATTTTTCTTTTAAAAATTTGATCACAGTTGTGTGTGTTGGTTTCTATAATATGTCCCAAACAAAGATTAAGCATGTGAAATACTATAAAGAATATATATGAACATGAAATATGGCGGAATCATACTTACAATGCCTTGTGATGAAGTAGATGATCAAATGGTAGAAGCTCCAAGTGGTGGAGGATTCGGCCAAGAGGAGGAAGAAGACTTGAAGCTCCAAGCTATTGTATTCCAAGCTCTTTGATGGTTTCCCTATCAACCTCTTTTGATCCCTTGCTTGTGCTAGCAAAAATGGAGAAATGGAAGATCAAATCTTCCTTGCCCTTGTCAATGGAGTTCACGGCAATTTGAGAGAGAAGAGAGAGTTTTTGTGTAATGTCTTGATTAATTAATTTTTGTATTACCAAAAATCAATTTATATTTATGTTATAATTTATTAAATTAATAATAAATCTATGACATAAACCATGCAATGGCTTAGAGTGTCAAACACTCAAACTCCATGCAAAGCCTTTGAGTGAAGTGCACACTATCACCATGCAATGCCTTAGAGTGTTTTGTACACTATTAACATGCAATGCCTTATCAATAAAATAATGCATATAATGACAAGTGTCATGTGGGCCCCACACGTTTCCCAATGAAAGTGGGCCCACGTCCACTCACGCGTTCGGGTTCGATATTTCCGAAATACCGAGCTAGCGTCGCGACGTTAATTAAATCGGATTTAAATAAATAATCGCTCCTAGCGAAATTATTATTTACGTCGCTTACGAATAATTCTAAATTAACTCGTATGCCCGAATTAAAATCTAATTTTAATTTCGCGTCGAAATCGAATTTCGATTATTATATCGAATATAATAATTTATCGATTATTCCAAATTAATCGTTCTCTCTCTCTGAATAAGGCATTTTATCCGAGATAAAGTTTCTCCGCAATTAATCCAAGATTAATTAAGTTCGAATCAAATATCATAGGTGAATCTTCAGGAAGCGACCCAAGAGATCTCCGGATATTTTGGCAGTAAATAACGGTCGTCGGATAATCCGAACACGTACGTACCTCGTACTACGTCTTTACCGATTTACAAGACAAGGTTGGCTTCTAGCAAAGCGCCATGCCTACCCAATTCTCCAGAAATATTCTTATAGGAATATAAGATCTGTATCAGGCGTAGTATACCGTAGTATTGCGTACATCGATCCAGTATCGGATGATCACATGCTAGGCCTGGGGCTGGAGATGTGTCTGCCCCGTACGAAACATATATCGGACATCAAGCAGCTAGTCTCTTTAAATCAGACAATCCTGACCTAGTCATATTGTCCCAACGGTTGCAACCTTTTATAGAGTACTAGTTCTGTGCCCTGCGTGATCATCGCCTCCATATGTCTGAAGCGATACTTCCATCTTGACATCACATCCAGTACACTACGATTCTCGATAAACCCAGAAGAGGTGTACACAGAACCGGTTAGGGTCCCCAACCACCAAAACCAAAGTTTACCGATTGTCGCAAGTACTAGCGATGTAAGTCTCAGGTTAAGACCATATACACCTACCCTGATGCGGCCTCCCAAGAGACACGCAGACATACTACCAATGGGATTCCGCGGGGTCTATCATCCAGAGCGAAGCTGTTTTCCGTACCATCGGTAAAACACAACCTCCTATTGCACTTGCATAAGTATCCAATACTTAAATATATGAGAACTATGCTGTTGTGCCCTCACAACGTGCACAAGCGCAATACTAGTCTATTCCGCATTATCGATGTCCGATCTCGATAATACTCCGACTAGGGATATTTAATGATTTAAACTTTTATAGATTGATACTGTCTCATATCATCTCAATCCAGTATTAATCAATATGGACTTTCGCCATTTATTAATCAAAGTAAATATTATTACAAAACGGCAAAAGGCAATTTCATTATCACATAGTTAATTTGTACAATAATACAATATCATTTACAAACAGTGACGCTATGGGACATAATGTCTAACAGTGTGATCATTATTCTGACAAGGAATAGCCTCGACCCATTTTGAGACAAAATCGACAGTAATTAAAAAATTTAAAATTCCAAATGATGGTGGAAATGGGCCCATGAACTCTATTCCCCAACAATCAAAGATTTCGACGACAATGATGGGATTTAAAGGCATCATGTTTCTTTTTAAATGGATCATAACTTTTGACAGTCTTCGCAAGTTTTACAGAATCCGGTGTATCTTTAAAAATGGTGGGCCAATAAAATACTGACATGCAATATTTTTGCAGCAGTTTCCTTAGATGAAAAATGACCTCCACACATGCTTTTAATTGACCAAACTGAAAAACACCATTATCTAACTGTCCGCTATGCATTGTCTAAAAATCTGATTAGGGCAACACTTAACAGATATGGATCAACCCAATAGAATCTTTTGACTTCGGTCTAAAATTTCCTCATGTCATGTTGGCTCTAGTCTAGAGGTATCTTTCCTGTTACAAGAAATTGATGATATTATCATACCAAAGGATTATATTTACAGAGAATAAAAACTCATGAGGTTTAGCACGCCAGGTACGACACTCCGGGTATGGAGATATTACTGCGACGCCTTGGGTATGAGGTTTAGCACGCAGGTACGGCACTCCAGGTATGGAGATATTACTGCTGCGACACATTGGGTATATGAAGTTTAGTACGCCAGGTACGGAACTCCGGGTATGGAGATATTACTGCGACGCCTGGGGTATGAGGTTTAACATGCCAGGTACAGCACTCCGGGTATGGACATATTACTGCGACGCCTTGGGTATGGGTTTAGCACGCCAGGTACGGTACTCCGGGTATGGAGATATTACTGCGACGCCTTGGGTATGAGGTTTTAGCACGCCAAGTACGACACTCCGGGTATGGAGACACCACTGCGACACTCTAGGTACGGAGACGCAACTGCGACACCTCGGGTATGAGGTTTAGCATGCCAGGTACGGCACAACATCAACTCCACGCAACACATGGCAAGTCAAGTGGCAGCTGGCGAGCCAGGTAAGTGAAAATGCATTGCATAACTTTGATAGGATTGTCACTGTTACACGTTACACAAGTCCCATCAAAGTGGGGGCGACTGTAGGCACTGTATTTTTGCATATAAATCCCGATGATGAGTCTTATTTGGAGGCACTACCTTTTAAGTCGCGGAAGCCGCGGGAAACAAACGTCTTAAGGGAAAAGATGGGAATCAGTACTTTGTCGAATTTGACTCGCTTGTTTAGCTTCGGGCTCGCTGGTGGACCTCCGTTTTAGAGCACATTTGGCCCAATAACCCCGCAAACCTTTTAACCTTGGCCCATAACCCTTGCCACCGACCTAAGCCCACTCACCAAACCAACACAACACCTAGCCCACCGAGAGAGGCCCAAACGCCCATATCACCCTAAATTACATCCAATTAAATCAAATATTAATTAATTAAACATTAACTAAATAAAATATTAATTAATTGATATACCAAATTGAATAAGACATAAAATATAATTATACAAATTGAAATATTGTAACTTCCTAACTTAAAATATTATATACTAAATTAAAGAAATATTATGCCTAATTAAAATCAATCATAACCAATTTAAAATGTTGACTTCCTAATCTAACAAATTGTATTCCTAAACCAAGCCAATCAAATATTCAACCTTCCTAATTCACCAAAATTTATCCCCCCTCAATCCATTGATTTCCTTATCCAACACCAAATCAAATCCTCTCTTTAATGCCAAAATCCATTCCTTGTGAGACAAGGAGAAGCCCTAGCCCTTCTCTATATAAAAAACCCCTAAACAAGACATGCACACATAACTCACACGAAAAATCACAGCAAGAAATCCTTGACATTACACGCAAATCACAAGAAAAATAGAAAACATTTCTCTTCATCTTCTCCCTCCATAGCTGAAAACATCACCCTCCTCAACCCCTCCATTGCCGAAAATATTACAGCCCCTACAACCATCAAAAGAGCCCCTAATCACCACTGAAAACCAGCCCCATACACCCCCCAAACATCACCAAAAATTCCCCCAAAAAAACAGCAGCTGGCACACCGAAATTTACACCAAAACTGCACTGTTCCACACCCCCAAACTGCACTGTTTTACATGCCCAAACAGCAGCTAAACACCTTAAAACACCCACTAAATCACCTAAAACCAGTAACAAAAAAACTGTACTTTTAATCCTTAAGATAATCACAAAAAACTGCACCTAAAACCCCTAAAAAACAACAAAAAAAATAGTAGCTTTGAAGACCTGAAACAGTAAGCAGAAAATACAGAGGAACAACAGGAAAACGGAGGTCAAACAACAAGCAAAACAACAAAACAGTGAGGCAAGACACTAAACCAGTGAACCGGAGAAGTTGAAGAGCTTTAACCCTTCCGATCTTTGTGAAACGTAAGTCCGAAAGTCGGCAAAAAAGGTTAGACCTGAGGCTATTTTTCACTCACGTTTTCAGTTTTATTTTTATTTATTGAGTACTGTTCGCATGATTATTATGTTAAAATGCATGTTGTGGCCCTTGAGTAGATAAATATGCATGTATTACGAAATATTGTATGTTGTGGCCTTGGAATAAAATGAAAGATGTGTCAACTCTCGCGGTATATCGGATGGAAACCCGGACATAATTTCATAGCCGATTCCAAATGAACGATAGTATGATCTGTACTCGGGATACAACTCCACGTACCGCTTGAGTAAATGGCACATTCTTTGTTTTTATGTTGCTTTGATTTATTTATTATTCGTCATTTAAATTCCGCATGTTATTTGTTTATGTAACGATGTGATCGAGCGCATGGGCTTAGTAATTGGATTAAGATCCCTTATTCTGAGGGGTTAAAATCCTTTACAAGATTCTTCCGCGCCCCGATCGATGTATATTCGGTTGAATGTAAGATGTGTTCAATCGGGTATACGAAGTCCGATATTACTGTCTTTATTTTTATATGCATGACGTGATCGAGGGCATGGGCTTAGTACGTTTGATTCAAGGTCCCCTATTCTGAGGGGTTAAAATCCTTTACCACGATGCTTTGCCGTGCCGGTTGATGTATATTTTATTGGATGTGAGATATGTTCAATCGGATACACGAAGTCCGATATCGTTGTCTTTACTTCTTTATATATGTATGGTGTTGTTTGCGCATGGGCTTAGTAAGTGCATTAAAGGTCCTCTATTTTGAGAGGTTAAAATCCTTTACCACGATGCTTTGTCGCGCTGGATAGTGTATGTTCGATTGGATGCGAGATGAGTTCAATCGGATATGTGAGGTCCTGCATTATGGATTTGTTTGTTTATGTATGTGTTGTATGCATCATGTCTGGTTCCGTTCGAACGCGTTCTCGAACGCCACACGAACGTGAACCTTCTGTTTATCGTTTGAACGCGTTCTCTAACGCTACGCGAACATGCACGTAGTTTCTTAGTTTCATCATGCATCAGGTCTGTTTCCATTGAACGCTTCCTCGAACACTATACGAACGCGAACCTTCTGTTTACCGTTCGAACGCGTTCTCGAACGCTACGCGAACGCGCACGCACATTCTTTGTTTTATCATGCATTTTGTATCATCAGGTCTGGTCCCGTTCGAACGCGTTATCAAATGCTACATGAACTTGAACCTTCAGTTTACCATTCGAACGTGTTTACGAACGCTACACGAATGCGCACACACTGAACTGAGTCTGTCTCATCATATTTCATGCATAATTGCCTCTTGGGTGATCTCTCTTGCATTATGTAGTCAATCATATTATTTGTATTCCCGCATTTATCCATTCGATGTATTCATAAGATAGTACTCAAGCATGATTATGTTGTTCTTAGTTTTCCATATCATATGATCGAAATATGTTCATGAGATTGCCATGTGATGTTGTATGTTGTAATTTCATGCATGTGAACTTAGAAATATAATTATCATTGGAAATAAGTTGTTTAGGCTTGGCTAAATTATTGCATAAATTATTTTATTACAAGTGGCATAAGTAAGGGACCATTCCGAACCCAACGGTTGAGGTCTTCCCTTGCGAGGGGTGAGTGCGACCTTAAATCTCATTTTCCCGTTCACTCCGGGTGGCGACTCCATTATTCTCGGTTTTAGTCCCCGCGGGCTACTCCGTACTCCCAACTAGGCCGCGAGCCTAGAACAGCATGCGTCGCCCAGTTTCTGTGTCCCACAGTCTGGCGACTCCTCTGGGGATAGAGAATCGGCCCCGAAATAATGTCTTGTAATATTATGATTTATGCTTTAATTAACCGTGTTCTACTGTGGGTTAAAAGGGGTTTAATCAAAACACTTTTAAGGCTGGGTAATGGTTTGGTGTCTTCCTTTATTCACTACCTTTCTATAAGGAAAAGCTGTGAAGGCACCTAGATAATCATTTACGTGTAGCCTATTGTGATGGACTAATTTGGAGGACTCGTTGTTTATTCCTGTCACCAAGCGATAAGAGCCTAAGAGGCTAGGGTACTTAAGAGAGCCTCGCTCCACCCTCCCTCTGGGGAATCTACAATGGGAAGTCCATTTGGCAGTCAGTCACACACCATAGCTCGTTGGCACGTACCTTAGTGTATAAAAAAAGGATGCGCTCACTTGGTCGCTCGAACCCTTGAGTGAGGAGACCTAGTTGTGGGCCATCCTTCGCCGGTGAGAGCCTTTGTCTACACTCTTGCGAACCCACACATAGACCGAGATTGTATGACCTATAGCAACTATTTCCTTGTGTTTGTGGGCCATCCTCATTTTGATGCAGTTGGACTTCTTGTCAGAAATGCGAACTTGTTGGGCCATTTAAACTGGGACGAGTTCACTCCTATGACAGTTAGCCCAAAAGCTTCTAAAATGATGATGGGCAGTTGTGTGAAGATTTTAATGAGTTGATATATTCCTTGTATCGCATGCATCTCATTCATCTCATGCATACATATATCCTTTAACACCCTCTATGTCTAAAAAGATATCATAGATTCCCGTTGGGTTGGGGAAGAGTGAAGACTCACTAAAAGACCGGGTTAAAAAGATATGAGTACATCCGATCACGAGGTATCCCGGATAGATCAGTTGGAAAATGGTTTTGCCAAGATTACCGAACAGTTGCAAACCTTGACTACTGCAATGTAAAATATGGTTGTGCCCCGTGCTGGGGGAAATTCTGAGAATGTGAGGCACGAAGAGCCTCTGAATGGGTTGGGGGATGATATCCCCGCTTTTGATGACGACATGGCAGAGTATGCAACATGCAGAGTGATTGGGTCTCAGGCAGAATTTCAGAAGATTCGGGATCAGGTTGAGTCAGTTACCCGTAAGATGAAGGGTAAGGACGAAGAATTACTAGACTATGAGGTGATGACCTTTGAGGAACAGTTGCCTGCTCAGTTCAAGATGCGGATATGGCCAAGTTCAACGGGAATGGGGATCCGAGGGTCCACCTCCGACAATATGTGTTAGTTATGAGTTCAGTGGGCCTAACACAGTGCCAAGCTCAGAAGATGTTTGGGATGTCACTTGAGGGGGCACCCGTAGTGTGGTACCATAGCCTTGAAAGAAAGTTAAGGAGAATTGGAGGGATTGGCAGATGCATTCCTGAAATAGTATGTTACAGACTTTATATTGATTTGTCACTCCGTGATTTGGAGAACACTAAGCAGAAGCCGGAAGAAAGCTTCAAGGAGTATGTAGACCGCTGGAGAAGCCAGCTTCTGAAGATGCAGACTCGGCCCTCTGAGAAGGACCAGATTAAAATGATCATAAAGGTAAGCCATCGATCTATGGCAAGTTGAGGAGGATGACTTCAATGATTGCGGATTTCCGACAGCTGAGGGAAACTGTCATGGACATTGAAGAAGAGGAAGCCGAGAACCGGAAGTTCTATGGCCAGAATAGGAGGACTTTTGTGGGGAATTCTGAGACCAAAACCGCTGCTGCCGAGGTTGCTGCCATCAAGAACCAGCGTTTCTCCAATTTGGGAAGACCTTTGTCCAAGGTACTTGAGAAGTTGACAAGGCAAGGATTCTTAAAACCTTTGGAGCCTAAACCACTTCCAAATCCCCCACCACCACATCTAAAAATAGACCGCTACTGTCACTTCCACCAGCAACATGGCCATGATACTGACAGCTGTTCCCACCTCCGGTATGAAATTCAGGACCTCATTGATGCCCACAAAATACCTGATCCTGAAAAAGAACAGCCTAGCACACACACCAATACTCTGCCAGATTATCACTCTGTTCCCCCACCAACTTACATGATCAACTCCGGCCTACTCGAAACCATTGTCCTTCAAACTCTCAATCACTAGGCTTCTTGCATTGAGATAAATGATAACAGTAGTAAAGAACCGTAGGCCGAGGAAGAAGGCAATGAAACTGCTCTTTCTGGTTTATTTTCTGCATTTTTAATAAAGACATCAACTTCGTCTACTTGTTTGAACCTTTTCCTGAATAACAATAAAGACATCCATTTCGCCTACTTGCCTGAGTCCTTTCCTTTCAACCTGCATGACATGAGTATGTTTGACCAAAGCATTCAACCCTGATACCATGATATTCAGCGACACTCAGAACACAGGGGATTCCCAAAAGAAGCAAGCAGAAACGATAGAATAACCGTTCAATAATGGGAAATGGGGCAATGAGTCTATCAGACTTGGAAGGAAATGAGTTCACCGAGCCGATCAATGTGGATAGATTGAAGCAGTATTTTGCCAGAGGAAGAGAAAACCGAGCAGTCACCAAGGGAATTGGTGGACGACCTAACCCAACGGGATATGAAACTCATTCATGCATACATGTATACACGTAACGTATTTTGCATTCCTTTTTGTGTTTGTTTTGTTTTGTATTCAAAGGATTCAAAGAAGAAAAAGAGAAATCGTCAAATGCAAGCCAACCAGAAGCATCAACAGTACAGTGTCAGCAGTCTTCAAGAATGAATCACGGGGTTGAGGCCCATATCAGTATCAGTCTGGGGGCGAGACCCATATCAATATCAGTCTGTGGGCGAGGCCCACATATGTATCAGTCTGCGGGTGAGGCCCTTATCAGTACCGGTTAGGGGCGAGGCCCACATCTACATCAATATCAGTTTTTGGAGATGAGTCCCAGGGTCGAGGCCCACATCATCATCAGTTTCAAGGATGAGTCCCAGAGCCGAGGCCTACGTCAACATCAGTATCAGCATAGGGAAGAGGCCCATATCAGTATCAGTTTAGGGGCGAGGCCCATATGAGTATCAGTCTGAGGGCGAGGCCCATATCATTAACAGTATCGGTCTCGCCGGGTATGGCACTCTGGGGGCGAGGCCCACATCATTATCAACATCAGTCTGGCCGAGTATGACACTCGGAGGGTGAGGCCCACATCCTTATCAACATCAGTCTGGCCGGGTATGGTACTCTGGGGGCGAGACCCACATCCTTATCAACATCAGTTTGGCCGGGTATGGCACTCTGGGGGTGAGGCCCACATCCTTATCAGCATCAGTCTGGCAGGGTATGGCACTCTGGGGGCAAGGCCCACATCAACATCAGATCAGTACGGCACTCCGGGTATGGAGATACAGAATCAGTTTTTCTGGGTACGGCACTCCGGGTATGGAGATATAAGATCAGCCAGGTACGGAACTCCGGGTATGGAGACATCAGTTTAGCATGCCAGGTACGACACTACCGATATGAAGATATTACTGCGACGCCTTGGGTATGAGGTTTAGCACGCCAGGTATGACACTTCGGGTATGGAGATATTACTGCGACACCTTGGGTATGAGGTTTAGTACGCCAGGTACGGCACTCCGGGTATGGAGATATTACTGCTACGCCTTGGGTATGAGGTTTAGCACGCCAGGTATGGTACTCTGGGTATGGAGATATTACTACGACGCCTTGGGTATGAGGTTTAGTACGCCAGGTACCGCACTCCGGGTATGGAGATATTACAGCGACGCCTTGGGTACGAGGTTTTAGCACGCCAAGTATGGCTCTCCGAGTATAGAGACACCACTGCGACACTCTAGGTACGGAGACGCAACTGCAACACCTCGGGTATGAGGTTTAGCATGCCATGTATAGCACAACATCAACTCCATCCAACACATGGCAAGTCAAGTGGTAGCTGGCGAGCCAGGTAAGTGAAAATGCATTGCATAACTTTGATATGATTGTCACTGTTACACGTTACACAAGTCCCATCAAAGTGGGGGCGACTGTAGGCACTTCATTTTTGCATATAAATCCTGATGATGAGTCTCATTTGGAGGCACTACCTTTTAAGTCGCGGAAGCCGCGGGAAACGGACGTCGGAAGGGAAAAGATGGGAATCAGTACTTTATCGAATTTGACTCGCTTGTTTAGCTTCGGGCTCGCTGGTGGACCTCCGTTTTAGAGCACTTTTGGCCCAATAACCCCGCAAACCTTTTAACCTTTGCCCACAACCTTTGCCACCCACCCAAGCCCACTCACCAAACCAACACAACACCTAGCCCCCCAAGAGAGGCCCACACGCCCATATCACCCTAAATTACATCCAAATGAAATCAAATATTAATTAAATTAAAAATTAACTAAATAAAATATTAATTAATTGATATACCAAATTGAATAAGACATAAAATATAATTATACCAAATTGAGATATTGTAACTTCCTAACTTAAATTATTATATACTAAATTAAAGAAATATTATGCCAAATTATAATCAATCATACCAATTAAAAATGTTGACTTCCTAATCTAACAAATTGTATTCCTAAACCAAGCCAATCAAACATTCAACCATCCTAATTCACCAAAAATTGTCCCCCCTCAATCCATTGATTTCCTTATACAACACCAAATCAAATCCTATCTTTAATGCCAAAATCCCTTCATTGTGAGACAAGGAGAAGCCCTAGCCCTTCTCTATATAAACAACCCCTAACCAAGACATGCACTCCCTTCACAAGACACAACTCACACGAAAAATCACAGCAAGAAATCCTTGACATTACACGCAAATCACAAGAAAAATAACAAACATTTCTCTTCATCTTCTCCCTCCATAGCCGAAAACATCATCCTCCTCAACCCCTCCATTGCCGAAAATATTATAGCCCCTACAACCATCAAAACAGCCCCAAATCACCACTGAAAACCAGCCCCATACACCCTCCAAACATCACCGAAAATTCCCCCAAAAACAGTAGCTGCATCACCGAAATTTACACCAAAAACTGCATTGTGTCACACGCCCAAACTGCACTGTTTTACAAGCCCAAACATCAGCTAAAACACCTTAAAACACCCCCCTAAATCACCTAAACCAGTAACAAAAAAACTGCACTTTTAATCCTTAAGATAATCACAAAAAACTGCACCTAAAACCCCTAAAAAACACAAAACAACCGTAGCTTTGAAGACCTAAAACAGTAAGCAGAAATACAGAGGAAATAACAGTAAAACGGAGGTCAAACAGTAAGCAAAACAGCAAAATAGTGAGCCAAGATGCTAAACCAGTGAACCGGAGAAGTTGAGGAGCTTTAACCCTTCCGATCTCCGTGAAACGCAAGTCCGAAAGTCGGCAAAAAAGGTTAGACCTGAGGGTATTTTTCTCACTCGTTTTCAGTTTTATTTTATTTATTGAGTACTGTTCGCATGATTATTATGTTAAAATGCATGTTGTGGCCCTTGAGTAAATAAATATGCATGTATTACGAAATATTGTATGTTGTGGCCTTGGAATAAAATGAAAGATGTGTCAACTCTCGCGGTATATCGGATGGAAACCCGGACATAAATTTCATAGCCGATTCCGAATAGACGGTAGTATGATCTGTACTCGGGATACAACTCCACGTACCGCTTGAGTAAACGGCACATTCTTTTGTTTTATGTTGCTTTGATTTATTTATTATTCGTCATTTATATTCTGCATGTTATTTGTTTATGTAACGATGTGATCGAGCGCATGGGCTTAGTAAGTTGGATTAAAGATCCCCTATTCTGAGGGGTTAAAATCCTTTACCATAATGCTTTGCCGCGCCGATCGATGTATATTCGGTTGAATGTAAGATGTGTTCAATCGGGTATACGAAGTCCGATATTACTGTCTTTATTTTTATATGCATGACGTGATCGAGCGCATGGGCTTAATAAGTTGGATTAAAGGTCCCCTATTCTGAGGGGTTAAAATCCTTTACCACGATGTTTTGCCGTGCCGGTTGATGTATATTCTATTGGATGTGAGATATGTTCAATCGGATACACGAAGTCCGATATCGTTGTCTTTACTTCTTTATATATGTATTGTGTTGTTTGCGCATGGGCTTAGTAAGTGCGATTAAAGGTCCTCTATTTGGAGAGGTTAAAATCCTTTACCAAGATGTTTTGCCGCACTGGATAGTGTAAGTTCGATTGGATGCGAGATGAGTTCAATCGGATACGTGAGGTCCTACATTGTGGATTTGTTTGTTTATTTATGTGTTGTATGCATCAGGTCTGGTTCCGTTTGAATGCGTTCTCGAACGCCAAACGAACGCGAACCTTCTGTTTATCGTTCGAACGCTTTCTCGAATGCTACGCGAACGCGCACGTAGTTTCTTAGTTTCATCATACATCAGGTCTGGTTCCGTTCGAATGCTTCCTCGAACACTATACGAACACGAACCTTCTGTTTACCGTTCGAACGTGTTCTCGAACGCTACGCGAACACGCACACACTTTCTTTGTTTTATCATGCATTTTGTATCATCAGGTCTGGTCCCGTTCGAACGCGTTATCAAACGCTACATGAACGCGAACCTTCAGTTTACCGTTCGAACGCGTTTACGAATGCTAAACGAACGCGCACACACTAAACTGAGTCGGTCTCATCATATTTCATGCATAATTGCCTCTTGGGTGATCTCTCTTGCATTATGCAGTCAATCATATTATTTGTATTCCCGCATTTATCCATTCGATGTGCTCATAAGATTGTACTCAAGCATGATTATGTTGTTCTTAGTTTTCCATATCATATGATCGAAATATGTTCATGAGATTTCCATGTGATGTTGTATGTTGTAATTTCATGCATGTGAACTTAGAAATATAGGCTAAATTATTACATAAATCATTTTATTACAAGTGGCATAAGTAAGGGACCATTCCGAACCCAACGGTTTGAGGTCTTCCTTGCGAGGGGTGAGTGCGGCCTTAAATCTCATTTTCCCGATTCACACCGGGTGGCGACTCCATTATTCTCCGGTTTAGTCCCCCGCAGGCTACTCCGTACTCCCAACTAGGCCGCGAGCCTATAACAGCATGTGTCGCCCAGTT
>SKCR01055125.1:0-45530 GCA_019454045.1 Zanthoxylum bungeanum | reverse complement strand
TAAACCCCTTCCGCTGCGCGAGGGAAAACGTTTCCTATAATTTCAAACTCTTGTTGACACTTTCCATTACTGAACTACTCTTAATTTCACGAGATAAACTTGTCATATGACATTCTGAAATATAATACTAGCTCTGATAACATATGTTCTTATGCATGTTAAACTAAACTTGTTGTTAAGATAAGTGGATTGCCGTAAAAGTTCACTAATTTTCGATTATGGAATATGACATCATGTACTTCAGAGTACTGATGTTGGGGTTGAAATGCTTCTGTTGTATCTCTCAGATGGATTCTAAGGTAAATCTTTTTGGAAATAGGTCAAGATTGGATTGGGCTGATCTCAGAATGCCTGCACTTCAAGTTATAGTTTCTCCGGAAGTCTTCGATTTTAAGAGATTATACTGAACTTTCTGTTTACTAGTACTATACGTTCAACAGCACCATGACATGTGTCATTATTTTATTGGACTTATATATGTCCATAGCAATTCCAATAAAGAAGCGTGTTGGGGAAAATTTTTCTGGGTGGCGACACATGGCTAATAGTATAAGGCTAAAATTAGGCAACGATATCCACCCCTCTTATCAGAGTGTTTTTTTTAAATAAATGGTTCTAATATGTTGGCACATGTCATAATGCTTTGTTTGGCAGGCTTCAGTGTCGTTTGTGAAACGACGTCTATTAAATAGAGACTAAAAAGGTATGCACAGTTTATGAAGATCTTACCCAACTGTGTCTATATAAAGGATGAAGTGTCTTCACTTGCCCTTTTCCGTTATTGAACCTTTCATTTTTTGCATAAGAATAAGCATTCTTTTAAGCTCTATTTTACGGTTCGGATTTTTTATCTCTCAAACCAAACCATTAAATAACGGTTTGGTTCGGATTGAAAATTTTTTAAACCAGCGGTTTACGGAGTGGTTTGGTTCGGTTTACGGATTATTATATTTATAATAAATTTCATCCACTTAAGTGAAAAAAAAAATAGTCTATCCAACAAATAATATGAAGTGTTAGGGTGTAAGCCGTGACTCCATGGAACACATGCACTCCATAAAGGATTGAAAAATGAGATACAATTAATTCTTGTATTTTTTAAAAATTACCTTATAATGATGCTACCATCATTCTAATTAAGAGAAAAATCCAACATTTTACTTTCAAGAATAATGATGCTACCATAAAAAAAAAAATTTAAGAATAAAAGTATTGAACAAATAAATATATTAACAAAATATTTAAGAATAAAAGTATTAACATAATAAAAAAAGAAAACATAGAATAAAATTAAAAGAAAAATACAAACTTTTTTATAAAAATATATAAATTTTTAATTATAATGGTTCGATTCGGTTTAACAGGTGCGGTTCGGATTAGCTCCTGAACCGAACCATAAACAGGTTTGGGGTGGGCCAATCCGAACCGCAAACCGAACCGTTAGAAAAAAAAAACCGTAAATTTGGTCCGGTTTAATTCGGTTGACGGTTTGGTTCGGTTCGGTTCGGTCGATTTTTTTGCCCACCCCTACTTGGAGCTATTACTATGCTCTTAACTAATAGGCATTTCTTCTATCTTTTTGACTTCTTTCCTCTTTGCTACCTTTAGTCTGGACCAAAAGGCTTCCACATCGTCCAAGTTATGAGGGAAAAATGTTTTTACTATATTTCATAAGGCCTTTGTGCCTGAGGTGGAGTTCAGGGAGTGGGGACTTGCTCCCCATTTAAAAGTCAGCAGTGCCTGGAGGAGGCCAGACCACCAGTCATACCATATTTCACATACGTTCAGCAAGGATATTCGTAAGTACTCCTTGCTATTTTCCTTTTGATATTGATTTGATTTTGGGGGTTTGTTCTAATTTGCATTTGTTTGTTTTTTCTTGTAGCTAACAATATTTTGAAGCGAGTTCCTTTAAATTTGAGGCTTTCATACTATGAAAAGTACGTTTGGCCTTTTGAGAAGGATTTCCTTTATCCTAAGTACCTTTGTGGGAGTGCTCTGTAAGAGTTGATCAGGCAAATTATGCTGGTGAGACACTTCGATTTGGAGGTATGAATTGGGAACCCCCACCAACTATACAGTCCTAAGTGCTTTCAGTGTAGGCTAAAGGCATTGGTAGATAATGGTCCTCCTATCAATTGGGAACTAGCAAAAAATTATGCAAGTGAGGGGACCATTCCTCATAGCCTGATGGATTTCAACCTAGAGGAGTACTATAGAGAAATTCCTTCAGTCTCCCCTATTTAATGGGGAAAATATGTTGATGAGGCCACCGTTTACCACTAGAGCATGAGAGAGCAGGAACTGGAGAGTAGGAGGGAAACTTTAGGTGCCAAAGTTGCTTCAATTCTAAAGCCTGGTAAATGAGGAGTAAGAAGCTCAAAGGTTGCGCCAGAGCATAAACCGAAGAAAGCTGATCCTCCGGAGGAAAGAAAGGGAACACGGTGAAGGCACATAAGCCATCACTAATCCACATTGAATAGATGAAGATCCACTGAAGATAGTCTGGTGGGTGACATTCAATTTATTTTGCTTAAAATCTCCATTTCCTTAGTCTTAATTTGCTTTCTTTTCTGTTTGCAATGACTCGAGGTTGGCTGTTAAGAATTATCTAATTTGGTTAATTGCAATGAGGAAAGCGGTTGAACAAGCAAATGAACAACTATCAAAGGCAGAAGTTTCATTTCCCCTATTCAGGTTCCAAAAATCTTTACTCTGGTATCTTACATCACAGAGTATGACGTGGATTTTCCAGGTCCAAACACCACTCTCGAGTGCTTCAGAGACGGACACTCTTGCGAATTTTTGAATTCCTCTTGAGAGTTTTTCCGATTCCTCATGAGGGATCAAGTCACCACCGATGAATGTTTCGGGGACGTTAGAGCATGCTCATGAGACAGAAACATCTATCTAGGCTGTTGAGGATATTCTAAGACAACTGAGCATGTTATGGAGACAACTGACCCAGCTTCAAAAACATCCACTCATACTCTGGAGGTTGAAGTATGAGCTTCCAAAAAGAATGATCCTCCAATACAGGAAACTATGTTAGTTTTCCTATGTCTGGGCTTTCGGGTGGAACTCATATGCATTCACGAAGGATTCTAAAAAGGAAGACTTGCAAAACTCTAAAAAGGGGGAGCAACAGCAAAGACCGCAAATGTGTCTGAACCCTTCCTTCTCTGGTAGCACACACATGTATTTTCACACCATGTTGTTTTGTGTTTTAACTACTTGCCTATTCCTCTTTAATTCTCTAACTCTTTTGGTTTGTAAGGAAGGTGGAGGTCTTATTATTAAATTTCCACCGCCCACCAATGTTGAAGAGGGAACTTCAGCTCACATTCCATCTCCAACATTCTCGGGTCCGAAGCCGAGAACCTCTGAAGTGGAGGTCGGCTTTGAAAAGACTAGACACTCCTTTGTAAATAAAATGGTCTCACTCTGGAAAGATACAAAAGCGTGTTTCAGAGTGCTCCACATACTTTTTATTCAAGGAGATGACTTTTTATCTCTAGAGTAACTCTATAGAGTGAAAAGCTTGGAAACAGTTTTTTTTGTTCCCGTGACTACGGTCGTCGAACGAACCGTGCGAAAATCCTTGTGGATTATCAAATTCGATCAAAATGATTTTTAAAATCTTTTTTCCTTTCAACCAATTAAAATAAACACACACACATAGATAAATGAGAAAAACAAGTATACATCATGTGAGCTTAATCCAGAAAGCGAACCATCTCCAATTGCCCTTAAGCGTATCCACACATCGAATTGACTTGACGAAGTTTCCGTTTATCATTTGAGAGATCAACAAAGCTTGTGAAACAAATTTCACCAAACATTATTTAACTTAAATCAATTTCCTACATACTAAGAAATGATTTAAAATGAACTTTGAAGTAAAAACATAAGCGGAATAAGTTCATTTGATTTTCCATCTTCAAGTTTTATCTCTAACACTAAGGAAACAAAGAAAATAATTTTTCCCTTCAACCAAGTGCAATGGCCAATTTTCCCTCATGTGTTGTTCTTGATGTTCTGATTTTTGGTTTTGCCTTACAGAAGCAAAATGACCCATGACCAAGGGTAACAAATCACTATGACTCTTGATAGCAAATATCAAATTTTGCCCTCCAGTTAACCTTCAAATGACTTGTTATAACAAGTAACACGTGTCACTTGACAATTTGCTAACATAAAATAAAATTAGATTTTTTTACAAATTTACTTAATATTAAATAATAATAAAATTAATATCAAATATTTCATTTTATTAAACAAATAATTTAATTAAAGTATTTTAAATTAAATCCACACCACTGATCAAATATCTAATTTGGTGGATTTAATAAGATCTTGACACTTGTCAACAAGTCATGGTGGCAAGTATCAACTTAATACTTTAACAAATGGCCAAATCAAAATTTACCAACATAAAGTAAAATAAATATCTAGATATCTTATTTATGTACTGAAAAATAAATATTTAATTTTAAATACAAAATTAAATATTATGTATTTAATGATATCTTAGCACTTGGTAAAATCACAAGATGTCATGTGTAAAGATAAAAACTTGTCCAAATCAAAATTTGACATGTATAAGATAATTAAATATCTTGAAATTATATAATAATATTAAAATATTATAATCACAAATATCTTTATCTCAAATATCTTTAGCAGTCTCCCAAATATCCGTAAATCACATTTAAGGTATTTCTAAAATCACCGAAATATTTCCCGAAAAATGGGTGCTAGCGCGTCAACATCGGGAAACATTTTACACTTTGCCGATAAAGTACATAAATTAAATTGTGATCATATATCAAAGTAATTTAATTAATTCATCAGTCATTCGACTAGTGTGTGTGACCCCTTGAGTTCTCTGTGAGTTAGACATGAGTCGATACGAACACATTCATATCACTTCGATATAATGCGTTGTAACCAAAGTTATCAAAAATCATGAGTGACCTCTAATAAGGTGTCATGACCCACAAACACGAAAAATGGAATATCGAATAAACCCATATAGTCATATTTATGTGTAGTAAAGTCCCTCTACTGTTGACACTTGATCGAGTGCGGGCCATGAAGTCGTCAAACTCCTAACTCGATCATAGGATAAGGAAATCAGTAATATATGGGATGTACGTATCCGTAAAATATATTTTTAAAAGACGTGTACTCTGGCCAGAGATTTGATCTCCATATATGATATTCCTGCCTAAGATCTCAAACTCTAGTATCTGAGCCAATGACCAGCGCTTTCACACGCGTATAACGCAAGCGCACGTATCGTTCAAGTAGTATAAAAAGTATCGATCCCACGAGGACTTAATACCTAATCTATTAATTTTATGAGATCAAATGATTACTAGTATATAATGGATTGATTGTTTGATTGGAATGGTGACTTAAATTTAAAACAAGTAAATAAAATGGCGCGAAAGTAGATTGAGGAAAATTCAAATTTATAAAACTATCCAGGGTTGTGATTTCTTCTAATATCTTTTTAAAGATGAAGTGGTTATTTCATATTTGTTAAATATATTGGTTTACTAACCTGGAACACGAAATTATGCAAAAGCCTATGTCGATGGTTAGATGCAAATACACAGTGTAACCCAATTAAACCATATGTTTAGGTCAACCAAGTTACCTGAATTCATTAAGATTAAGTTCCAATTATGGCTACCCCCGCCCAACAGGTATATGTCTATCCTATAAGGAAATCTATTAAAGGGTTATCTATCCTTAAGGAAGATCGTGGACTATTAAGTCTAAGACTAAAACCTAAAATTCCTTTGTCAAGTTTATTTTAAGTTTACCAGATCAATTTTATTAATAGCCAGTTAACAAGAAGCATTAAGCTTAAGACTTAATAAGTAAACCTTTATATTACCCAAACTATAAAATAACCCCTTATAAACCGGTGATATTGGAATCATCACAACCCCAGATAACGGCTTTAGCTGCGACACATATTTACAACTAGTAAAAACTTAAAAATAAAAGACATAAAGTAAAATGCTGAAAAGTAAATGCTAGAAATTAAAAAGAAAAAAAGTACAATAAAAGAAAATGCTAGGGTTAAATGATCTACTTTTATTACTACTATTTTAGATATCTCCCTTAATATAATATACTAACTTATGTGATATTACCAACCAGCCATATAGGCGGTAACCTAATTAAGTCAAATTAATAATTAATTACCAATCGACTGTTGGGTTAGTCTAAGCTTCCCAAGATCATTTCAAGCAATGAAACAAGTGCGAATACAACGAGGGAGTTACAGAATACTCACATCGATTGGTTGAGCGATGCGGTGGACAACAAAAACTTCATTTTCTGCCCTCCTCCAAGTTCAGCAGTGAGCTATTTTGATCTCCTCAAATTCGGCCCTTGATGTCTTTAAAGCTCCAAGCTTTGTGATGAAATGATTCCATGCACACGGGTGGGTTTCCCTATCACCTTCGTAATACCCTTTGAGTGCTAGCTCTTGATGTTTTTGCCACAAAAACACCATGGTTCCTCCTTCACTGTCACGGCAGTTCACTGTGAAAAGAAGAAGAAATTTTGCCACTTTTGGCGTGTGAGAGAGATGAAGAAGAAAGAGAGAAAAAGTGTTGTGTGAGTTGTTAGAAGAAAAGTGTATCTAATACAAAAAATATTAAATTCAAAATTCAATTACTAAAA
The DNA here is from genome assembly GCA_019454045.1 of Zanthoxylum bungeanum. Classification (NCBI taxonomy): domain Eukaryota; kingdom Viridiplantae; phylum Streptophyta; class Magnoliopsida; order Sapindales; family Rutaceae; genus Zanthoxylum; species Zanthoxylum bungeanum. Next base: position 38,825 of record SKCR01055125.1, on the reverse strand, counting down.
GTCAAATATTAATTAAAAATTGATAAATGTCTTTCAAGCTTTCAAAAGCTTTTCCAACAACTCCCATCAAGTCACATCAATCAATCAATTGTCACATCACTCAAAGTGACATGATTTGACGCTTGATGCGACTAGCGATTTGACGCTTGATTTGACTTGCGAGCCGCACTTGAATTCGAAATGGGAATGCGCTCGCAAACAATCCCGGGCTCGGGTTTGCTAATTCCAAATTAACGAATTTTCCGTTGCGACAGAATTAAATAATTACGCCTAGCGAAATCACTATTCACGTCGCTAACGAATTAATTCTAAATTAACTCGTTCGCCCGAATTAAAATCTAATTTTAATTCCGCGTCGAAATCCAATCCGTATAATATATCGAATATATTATTTTATCGATTAATTCCAAATTAATCGTTATCTCTCTTTAATTGATATTTTATCCCAGATAAAATATCTCTGAAATTAATCCCAGATTAATTTTCTCTCTCATCTAATTAATCCCAGATTAATTAAAGTGCGAGTCATACGTCATCGGTGAATCTTCGGGAAGCGACCCATGAGATCCCCAGATATGTTGGCAGTAAATTCGGTCGTCGGACTATCCGAACACGTAAGTACCAAGTACTACGTTTTACCGATTTACAAGACAAGGTTGGCTTCTAGCAAAGCGCCATGCCTACCCAATTCTCCAGAAATATGCTTACAGGAATAAGCGATCTATATCAGGCGTAGTATACGTAGTATTGCGTATTTCGATCCAGTATCGGATGATCACGTGCTAGGCCTGGGGCTGGAATTGTGTCTGCCCCGTACGAAGCACATGTCGGATGTCTGGTAACTAGTCTCTATAATTGGATAAACATGACCTTGTCATTTTATCACGATGACTGCAATACATAAGAGAACCAGTACCGTATCCTACGTGACCATCAACTTCATATGACTGGAGTGACACTTCCGTCTTGACATCACACCCAACACACTATGATTCTCGATATACCTAGAAGAGGCGTACACAGAACCGGTTAAAGTCTTGGACGACCAAAACAAAAATATATTGATTATCGCAAGTATTAGCGGTGCAAGTCTCAGGTTAAGACCAAATACACCTACCCTGATTTCGGACTTCCATAGACACATAGTCATACTACCAATGGAATTCCGAGGGGGTCTATCCAGAGCGAAGCTGTTTCCTGTACCATCGGTAAAACACAACCTCTATTACACTTGCATGAGTATCCTATACCCAAATATATGAGAACTATGACGTTATGCCCTCAAAACGTGCACAAGTGTAATACTAGTCTTTTACGGATTTATCGATGTCCAATCTCGATAATACTTTGACTACGGATATTTAATGATTTATCCTTCGTGGACTGATATTATCTTATATCATTCTCAATCCAGGAACAAATCATTAGGACCTTCTATCATTTATATATCTAGGTGATCTAATCACAAATGATAAGAGTGCAATCTCCTTTGTCACATAGTTAATTTGTACAACAACACCATGATCTGTACAAATGGTGACGCTTTGGGTCATAATTGTCCAACAATCCCCCACTTGGCCTATAGCCAGTCACTCGAGTGTCTAACACCCGAACTATATACGGTTGGCTCAAACTGTTGAGAAAAGGTTTTCGTCAGCGGATTTGCATGATTATCGTCTGATACGATTTATACGATCATCACATCGCCACGATGTATGATCCGAACGAATCAGATGAATATCGAAGTATGTATCTGGATCGTTGATGAGACCATTAATTCTTTAGCATGCGCTGAAGCCTAGCTCAGCGGCTAAGAGAACTATATCTAATCTAATTAGATTTGTTATCGACCCAAATGGCTTCTATTGCTGCCTCAGCTGCAGCAATAACCCGCATTTGTTGTTTATTCGGTAACAGTATTTTTCTTGGAAGATTTCCAGCTCATTGTACCGATTTTCAAACTGTATAGTAACGTTTTTATCGGTTTGGAAACTTGCAGTAGTGATCCCAGTCACTCCAAGTTCTCCATCTCCATAGTATAAGACAACATCCTTAGTTCTCTAAGAAACTAATGGATGTTCTTAATATCAATCCAGTGACTATCACTTGGATTGGCCTGTTTGTGACTCCATATGCTCAAACCGTATGAGACACCAGGTCACGTACATTTTTCAATGTACGAGTTCTCGGAGAGTTTTCTCGAAAGCCTAGCTTTCACCGATTATTATGGGAATATCATTTCCAAGAAATGACATATATTATCATTATTTTATAGGACAACCACTGTCAGTGCGCTCCCACTAACATCCTTATATACACAAGAATTATTTTCGTTTTGAATTAAATCATAAACCATTATGATTACATCAAAACGATAATTCTAAGAACCCAATGCTTGCTTCAATCCAAACATGGATCGAATAACCTGCAAACCTTGTTTCCTAGTTTTGGTACGAAAAACTGACAGGATGTTGTAAACATCCTCCAAAAGGTTTCCTTTTTAGGAAATGATTTTCCCGTTCAGCTGACATATTTCATAAATGAAACATGCAGCATTAGCAAGCATTATCCAAATGGATTTACCATGGCAACAGGTAAAAGGTTGAATCGAAATCAACATAATGTTGATAACGATACCTTTCCGCTAAAAGCCTAGCTTTATACGTTGGTATGTTGTCATCCATGTATGTCTTCCTTGAAGACTTATATAGTACCAATAGGCACAATGCCTTGCGGTACATCAACTAGTATCTAAACATAGTTGATATACATGGAATCCATTTCGGATGTCATGGCACTATGCCATAATAGGTAGTCGATAACTTGTATCACTACCTCATACGTAGTCAGTTGGTATTCCTCAAAAGATTGGCATCTTTATAAGGTGAGATCAGAAACCCATACCCTAGGTTGTTTTTCTGACTCTCTCCGACTAACGTGGTTATTGTGTATTCGAAGATTACTGGTATAATTTCATCCTTGATGAACTATTTGTGTTCCATTAGGAATCGGCGCCTGGAATAGTATTACTCCGATTTTCATCGAGTTTTACTATCCTCCCACTTACCACTGCATATCGGTATTCCTCTTAGGAAAACCGCATGGTGAGCAACAATTAAATTGTTCTCTAGTGAGTTGTATAAGTACTATACTTATGGTATCCCTAGGATAACCTACAATCGGCACGTATCCGATTTGGGTTTAAGTTTGGTATCATCCAAACATATGCCTAGCATCCCCAAATATTCAGGAATGAGAAACCCGGTTTCTTTCCTGTTCATATCTAATATAAAGTCTGTCAATCAGATTTTTATGGAACCTTATTCAAAATAAGTTCTGCACTGTTTATGCGTATCCGTTGAAGGAAATGGTAGCTGAGAGCGACTCGTGATTAACCTTATCATGTCTAACAAAATTCGGTTACTCAGTTCGGACACACCGTCAAACTAACGTGTTCCGGGAGGAGTCCTCATTGAAAGAATACTATAATCTTTCAAGTATATTAAAAACTTATTGCTTAAGTATTTTCCATTACGGTATTACCGTGACGGTTTAATACTTTAGCCGATCTGTTTGTCTATTTTGCGTCGAAAATATAAAAGTTTCCGATTTGTATTTCAAAAGAGACACATAACCATAACGAAATGCCACATCCGTAAAGGTCATGAAATATTCATATCCACCTTTATCCTAGCTAGACATGGGCCCACTTGCTTCACTATGAACTAGGGCTTACAGATCGGTGGCACTTACACTTTTACCAAGTAAATAGTGTTTTATGCACTTTGCCCAATAAACTAGATTCGTAGACTTTATTTGAATGGAATCAAATTAGTCCTAGTACCCACTCTTCGAAAGTGTGGACATACGAGTCTTGTTTGATTGTGTCCTAGAAAAAAATGCCACAATTAGTCTCTTCTGATCAAATCAGTTTGAGCTATTTGTTTGTCATGTTATATATATTTGAGATTTACTTATATTCAAAATATAAATTCTGTTATTCACATCTAATGTGTTTATCTCAATATCATCTTTATATAATAAAACACTTTAGTGTTCTAGAATATAAAGGTATACCCGCAACGGGTTAAACCCCGATATAGAGATAATGTTTCTAGTCAAACTAGTTACATTTTAACAGTTTCCTAATTTAAGTACGTACCCGAGGGTAGTTCCTAAACTTAGGTATCTACGGTTAAAACAGCGACTTTCGTCCCGTTTTCGTTTCGCAGATAAATCTCAATAGATGTCAGTATCCTGCTCATAGCAGATTCTGAACATCAATACATATTTATGTATCACACTAAGTATTTAAAATCTAATTTTAATACTAGTATTTTACATATTTATGACAAACATATTTGAAGTCAGAGCCTTGCTCGTTCTTCAAATCCTTCATGTCTGCCATGTCCAAACGGCAGTCACGCTTCCGCGATCCCGTTTGCTACAATTTAGGCAGACATTTTGGGATATGTCCTTTATCTTCCTAGAAGACTATAATGATTTTTCCTTTGCCCTTTTCTACACTCCAGAAGCCTTTGGCCTAGCCTTGGCTGACTAGAATATCGAAGTAAGGTGCGACTTGCACTACTTGCCTATTGCAAAATTTTGACTTTGTCTCATTGAGATTAGCCATTAACTCTCCAAGGGTTAATTATTGCAATTTATTACTTCTAAAATCTAAATATAGTTTTATGAAGATCCTTCAATTTCATTATCATACTTTAAGGATCTAACCCTTTGTTCTAACAAAGAAATTAAGGAGTCTAAGTAGCAAGCTTAATGGATTAAGCACTAAAGTTATCATCACATAAATCTTCCAAAGATTATGCTCTACTATTTGCTTAACTCCGGGCTTAGGCATAATATGTTATTTTATCAAATAAAGTAACTTATTAATTTCCAGGACCATCCTGAAATTTTATTCCCAATTTGAAAAATTAAACCATTTAAACACATTTTCCCTAGGATTATGTTTTAAATGTCAATCTTTCAATTTTATCTTGATTTTAATAGTCCAACTATTTAATCAACGATTTAGGTACTTTTTATTATAATGATTATTATAGTCCAACTATTTAATCAACTATAATTTATTTGTTTGAATACAGTCCAACTGTTAATTAAAACAACGTTTAAATATTAGTCCAACTAACATTTAATTGATTTGACGAATGATATTTGTTTGAGCTCGTATGGCAAGTAATTAAACGAATATTGCAAATTCAATTCTTGCCTCCCACTATTTTTCGGCGAGCCTCTAACCCTCTGTCGAGTACTCGGGAAACCGTGTTTCCTAGTGGGCTAGGATCCCGTTAAATATCACACAATCTTGACTTTGGCCAACAAATTGTATGATAATTAACTAGGTAGATCTCTAAGATCAATTGGATCTAATCCAATTCCTAGATCCAGTAGGGGGACATCCAAGTCCGAAACATATATCTTATATATGCCAATATATCTAATATATTGCCTAACCTTTTTCCTCTTAATCAACTAAGCCATGGCTTTGGCACAAAAAACTTAGTGATCCCAGTCAAGCGTGACCCATTGAACGTGGAAAGCTTCGTAATCAATGTCGATGGACAAGAAGTGGTCTTGACTTTGGCCAACAAACCACAACTTGGACAAGACACCGATATGGAACAAAGCTCTCGTGATTCAAACACATCCTCGACGGACAAAGGCCTTGACTTTGGCCAACAAACAATGCCAGTCTTGGATCTTGAGTAAGAATCACTCAATGGAAGGAAAAACGCTTAATATTTTGCGAGGGTTTTTCGAGTGCAAATTGGCAACCAATTTATTATCTTTGTTAAGGTCTCATCATCATACACCCTTAAACATTGAGGGGAATATGTGAGAAGAGAATACAAAGAATAAGGAGGTAATAAGGCTAGAAACGCAGGTCCAATTAATAAATTCCAAATTTATTACAACAATTTCTAAAATTGCCCCACCCATCTAATATCCATCCGATATACATTATTCATGCATCGCAATCATGTATTCACACAAGCATGTTATCAATCAATCTAATCAAATTAATTAATCTGATAATTAGTGACCATCCAATGTTCAAACAACGATTTGATTTTGCGCGAGTCAAACTTGTTTTGCGAATAAGTACTCAAAGTATGAATTCTCGAATTAAATTAAACTACAAAATTAAATCCAATTCAATTTGTTTTTAATATTAATTCGCTATTTAATTCCAAATTAAATACTACACTTTATTAATGAACTTTTACGACTTAAAATCCAAATTTAATCGTTACGGGTCTCAAAGCCCGATTAATATCCAATATTAATTTAATTAATGTCCAATGGGCTTTTAACTAATTTCTTTAAGGCGTGGACTTTTGGTGAACTTGGGTCAAACCCAATAACCAAAGTCCAATCCGGGAGTTACCCCATAAGCCCAGAAATCAATTTAGGCCCATTAGGCCCATTAGGCCCAATTAAATAATTAAGGTCAATTAGTCGCATTTGGACTTTTTGGAAGCAGTTTTGGGCCCAATTGGATCCAACCAATTTAGCCTAAACCCAACTTAGTACAACCAAGCCCAATAAGCCCAATAACAACTTTTAAGCCCAATTTTAACAAAATAGACCAAATAATTAAATTACCAAATTCCAAATTCCCAATTTAATACACAAAGTGTATAACACAATTAATTACCCAATTAACATTTCCAAATACCAATTAGCCTAATTAATCATGCTCAATTACATCAATTAGTGTCCAACACATTTTGATCAAAAAATCAAACCCAATCATTCTATATTAGTCTCGGCCAAATGGGATTTTCATGTCCAATTTTAAATCAAATCCAATTGAATCCAAATCAACATTAAATCAACATCCCCAATTTTTTTCAAGTCATCCAATGAATCAAAAAACAAAAAATTCCAAGACATTAGGGCTTCTAGGTGATTCGGCCAAGCATCACAATTTGGGGAAAAATGTTCCAAACACAATTTCTTGAAATTGATCCAATCAATCTTCAATTCAACAACATTTAAGCATACTAAACCATCCAATTTCATTAAATCATGCTCAAATTCATTTTACCCAATTTTAAGCCCTACATTATTTTCATGCTCAACCTTGCGCATAGATACCATTGTTGGGTTAGTCTAAGCTTCCCAAGATCATTTCAAGCAATGAAACAAGTCCGAATACAACGAGGGAGTTGCGGAATACTCACATCGATCGGTTGAGCGATGCGGTGGACAACAAAAACTTCATTTTCTGCCCTCCTCCAAGTTCGGCAGTGAGCTATTTTGATCTCCTCAAATTCGGCCATTGATGTCTTTAAAGCTCCAAGCTTTGTGATGAAATGATTCCATGCACACGGGTGGGTTTCCCTATCACCATCGTAAGACCCTTTGAGTGCTAGCTCTTGAAGTTTTGGCCACAAAAACACCATGGTTCCTCCTTCACTGTCACGGCAGTTCACTGTGAAAAGAAGAAGAAATTTTGCCACTTTTGGCGTGTGAGAGAGATGAAGAAGAAATAGAGAAAAAGTGTTGTGTGAGTTGTTAGAAGAAAAGTGTATCTAATACAAAAAAATATTAAATTCAAAATTCAATTACCAAAAGTCAAATATCAATTAAAAATTGATAAATGTCTTTCAAGCTTTCAAAAGCTTTTCCAACAACTCCCATCAAGTCAAATCAATCAATCAATTTTCACATCACTCAAAGTGACATGATTTGACGCTTGATGCGACTAGCGATTTGACGCTTGATTTGACATGCGTGCCGCACTCGAATTCGAAATGCGAATGCGCTCGTAAACAATCCCGGGCTCGGGTTTGCTAATTCCAAATTAACGAATTTTCCGTTGCGACGCAATTAAATAATTACGCCTAGCGAAATCACTATTAACTTCGCTAACGAATTAATTCTAAATTTACTCGTTCGCCCGAATTAAAATCTAATTTTAATTCCGCGTTGAAATCCAATTCCGTATAATATATCGAATATATTATTTTATCGATTAATTCCAAATTAATCGTTATCTCTCTTTAATTGATATTTTATCCCAGATAAAATATCTCTGAAATTAATCCCAGATTAATTTTCTCTCTCATCTAATTAATCCCAGATTAAATAAAGTGTGAGTCATACGTCACCGGTGAATCTTCAGGAAGCGACCCATGAGATCCCCTGATATGTTGGCAGTAAATTCGGTCGTCGGACTATCCGAACACGTAAGTACCAAGTACTACGTTTTACCGATTTACAAGACAAGGTTGGTTTCTAGCAAAGCGCCATGCCTACATAATTCTCCAGAAATATGCTTACAGGAATAAGCGATCTATATCAGGCGTAGTATACGTAGTATTGCATATTTCGATCCAGTATCGAATGATCACGTGATAGGCCTGGGGCTGGAATTGTGTCTGCCCCGTACGAAGCACATGTCGGATGTCTGGTAACTAGTCTCTATAATCGGATAAACATGACCTTGTCATTTTATCCCAATGACTGCAGTACATAAGAGAACCAGTACCGTATCCTACGTGACCATCATCTCCATATGACTGGAGTGACACTTCCGTCTTGACATCACACCCAACACACTACGATTCTCGATATACCTAGAAGAGGCGTACACAGAAACCGGTTAAAGCCCTGGACGACCAAAACCAAAGTATATTGATTGTCGCAAGTATTAGCGGTGCAAGTATCAGGTTAAAACCAAATACACCTACCCTGATTTCGGACTTCCATAGACACATAGTCATACTACCAATTGAATTCCGAGGGGGTCTATCCAGAGCGAAGCTGTTTCCCGTACCATCGGTAAAACACAACCTCCTATTACACTTGCATGAGTATCCTATACCCAAATATATGAGAACTATGCCGTTATGCCCTCACAACGCACACAAGTGTATTACTAGTCTTTTACGTATTTATCGATGTCCAATCTCGATAATACTCTGACTAGGGATATTTAATGATTTATCCTTCGTGGACTGATACTGTCTCATATCATTCTCAATCCAGGAAAAAATCATTAGGACCTCCTATCATTTATATATCTAGGTGATCTAATCACAAATGATAAGAGTGCAATCTCTTTTGTCACATAGTTAATTTGCACAACAACACCATGATCTGTACAAATGGTGACGCTATGGGTCATAATTGTCCAACATCGACCAACCAGGCGGTATCCATGCTTAGTCAGGTTAAAACCAATTTAATATCAATTACCAACCGGCCAATATAGCGGTATCCTTATTAAGTCAGGTTTAAAATAGTTATTATATTATAATTAAGGGAGATTAATCTAAATAACAATAATAAAAGTTTTATCTTTCACCATAGCAGTGGGATGTTACCTTCTCATTGCTGAATAATAAAAACTGAAAAAGTAAAGAAAGTAAATTACTATTATAAAAAGTAAATAAAATTAATTACAGAACTGAAATTTAAACAAACTAGATACAAACTCCTTATTATTATCATAGAATTCAGAGAGGAAGGTACATCTGAAACTGAAATTTTGAGCTGAATTTATAGGCAAAAAAATACATCGCGCGTCGCGATGCGCAAGTTTGTTCTTGCGTCCCGACGCGCCTACGTGGCATGTTCTGATTGGATGCTTTGATTCCCTTATCTGTTGACATGGCATTTTGGATGATTAACTCAATAATTGTGCTGACATGGCGATGATGTGGCGATGTTGATTATCGGTACCGTGTGATTGCGACACGTGTCACGAGATGATTTATTGATGATGACGTGGCAGACATGTGGCACGGTGACTCAGCAAGTGACTGATGTGGATGCCACGTGGCTGACATGTGGACAACACGTGGATGACACATGGCAATGGCGATTGTCGGCAGCATGTGATGGTGACACGTGGAAGGCGCACGTTAGCAAGTTCGGCACGTTAGCAAGATCGGTGCATGTTAGCAAGATCGAACTTCTCATATTTTGACACGTGTCCTGGTGCATTTTAGCAGGCTCCCGTCGCACGTTAGCGGTCACGACGTAGGCTGCGCGTCGCGACACACCAAATGACCATTTTACCCTTTTGTCTATTTTTCATTGTTTTGGCCCCAAATCACTTACAGAGAGTCCTGGAACTTTATTTATCTACAAAATAACACAAAACACATCAAAATATTCACAAAACTCAAGATTATATACAAAATATTAGGTCAGATGAGTGGGAAATAATGGTACATTTACCACTCATCACACCCCTAAACCTAACATTTTGCTAGTCCTCGAGCAAAACATCAAAATAAAATAACATAAACATCTTTAAAATTAAGCTAAGCTAAGCCACTTTCGTAGGGATCACAGTTGCATTTAGTGTATGTAACAAGCCATTAAACCCATAGGTGTCCATAGTGGATGAGTTGTAGTCTCGTGAGGGCTTACAACAACGATACCCACAAAAATTTAACAAAAGTAAAAAGATAGTAAAACTAATGCACACAAAAATAAAAAGACAAGAGAAAAGAGAATAAACAAGTTAGTGACTAAACATGTGAAACTTCTTATCCAAGTTTAGAGTTGTTATTTTTCTTTCTAAATTATTGAATAAGTAAATTCTCCGATTATTTTTACCATTCTCCATATACACAGCCAACGAAATATTAATCAACTCATTTTTGCCCACAATAGTCGCACGTGTAGTTGAAAAGAAGGTAATATTTTTGTCCTAAAGTTATATCAGAATTCACACCTTTTTTTAAGCAATGGAATATTTTTCTGATTTTTTATGATTTTTTTGATTTTATTTATTTATATAAAATATCTTCCATCCTGTTGGACAATTATGACCCATAACATCACTATTTTGTAAAGGACATGGTGTTCTTGTACAAAATTAAGTATGTGACAAAGGAAATTGCTCTTTTATCATTTTGAATTAGATTACTCGGATATATAAATGATAAAAGTCCATATGATTAGTACCAGATTAATAAGATATGGGACAATATTAATCCACGAAAGGTTTATTCATTAAATATCCCTAGTCGTAGTATTATCGAGACTGGACATCGATAATGCAGAATAGGCTAGTATTGCACTTGTGCGCGTTATGGAAGCTTAACGATATAGTTCTCATATATTTAAGTATTAGATACTTATGCAAGTGTGATAGGAGGTTCGGTTTGCCGATGGTACGGGAACAGCTTCGCTCTAGATAGACCCCTCGGAATCCCATTGGTAGTATGACTATGTGTCTATGGGAATCCGAATCAGGGTCGGTGTATTTGGTCTTAACCTGAGACTTGCATCGCTAATACTTGCGATAATCAGTATACTTTGGTTTTGGTGGTCTGGGGCTTTAACAGGTTCTTTGTACGCCTCTTCTGGGTATACTAAGAGCCGTAGTGTATTGGGTGTGATGTCAAGATGGAATTATCACTTCAGTCATATGGAGATGATGATCACGTAGGATACGAAACTGGTACTCTTAAGTACTGCAGTCATCAGGATAATATGACTAGGTCATAATTATCCGATTATAGAGACTAGTTGCCCGTGATCCGATAAATGCTTCGTACGGGGCAGACACAATTCCAACCCTACGCCTAGCATGTGACATCCGATATTGGATCATAATACGCAATACTTAGTATACTATGCCTGATAAAGATTATATATTCCTTTAAAGAATATTTCTGGAGAATTGGGTAGGCACAGTGCTTTGCTAGAAGCCAACATTTTTTTGTAAATCGATAAGAACATGGTACCGGGTACGCACGTGTTCGGATAGTCTGATGATCGTAATTACTGTCAACATATCCAGGGATCTCTTGGGTCGCTTCCCGAAGATTCACCGATGACATTTGACTCGAACAGAATTAATCTAGGATTAATTATGAGAGAGAAATTTAATATGAGATTAATTACGGCAAGAATTAATCTGGGATGAATTGCGTCGAGAATTTATCTGGGATTAAATTCATCGAGAAGAGAGAACGCGATTAATTTGGAATTAATCGGTAAAATAAATTTAATAGTGAAATTGGATTTTTCTATTTAATTTATTTATTTGGGCTAAAATAATATATCAAATATATTAATTGAAAATGGATTTCAACACAGAATTAAAATTGGATTTTAATTCAAGCGAATAAATTAATTTAGAATTAATTCGCGAGCGACTTTCGTAATAATTTTGCAAGGCATTATTATTTAATTAAATTTGATTTAATTACGTCGCGACGGAAAATTCGTTTAGTCGGATTAAACGAACCGGGCCCAAAGTGTGTCGTGTAAGCCAACTAGGTTTGGAATTAAATGGGTGGGACCCATGACTTACATCACTTGTCCCTATTTGATGGAAGTTGTTGGCTATTATAAATGTGGCATTTTATTACACAAACACAAGTCAACTTAAGTGATATGTTTTGGAAATAAAAAATCACTATTCATTCTCTCCTCCAAGCCTCCAAAAACCGTGAGCTTCATCCTCTCCTCATGGAATTTTATTGCAAAATATTTACTTTCTAGCACATTAAGGAGTCAAAAGTAGGTGATAGGGAAACTCACCTATGAGTTTGGAACTCGATTTCAAGCTCCGAGCTACTACATCCAAAGAATTTTTGAAAGCCTAAAACCGATCAATGTGAGTTTTTTCCGCAACTTTATTTGATTAATTCACCCATGAATCATGGTTAGGTTGTTGTTTTGTGCGTTGAGGCTGTGATGAGTGGACTGTGTGCTGCCAAGTGCTGAGGGCGTGAGTGTATGTGTGAGGCTGTGATGAGTGGACTGTGGGTGAGTGATGGTTGTGTGTTGAGTGAATGTGTGTGTGAGGGTTGTCTGTTTAATGAGAGAGAGATGAGTGCGTGTGTGTTGGAATGAGAGAGAGTTGAGTGCGTGTGTGTTGGAATCAGAGAGAGCCGAGTGGAAGAATAAGGTTTATTATTTTTTGTGTTTGAGGTGCATATGATGAATGAGCTCTAGGGGTTTTTAAGGTTTGGTTTAGGCTTCTTTTTATAGGCAAGGGTTGGGGTTTACCTTACGTGAATAGGGAAAGAATATTGTGTAATAATGGGGGGATATTTTTGTTGGGTTAGTCTAAGCTTCCCAAGAACATTTCAAGCAATGAAAATAAGTGCGAATACATTCAAGGAGTTGCGGAATACTCACAATGATCGGTTGAGAAAATGCGGTGAAGACAAAATCATTTTATGTCCTCCAACAGCTCACGGCAGTGACTGGTTTTCCTCCTCCAAGAATCGGCCATGGGTGGTCCTCCATGCAAGCTCCAAGCTTGTGTTGATTCCTAGCTCATGAAGTGAGTTCCCTATCACCTTTGTATGTCTCCTAGAGTGTGCTAGCACCTTGATTTTGCAACAAAATCATCATTTGCTTCCTCTATGGCTCACGGTTTTGGCAAACCAGTGAAGAAGAACAATAACAGCCCAAAGGGCGTGAGAGAGAGAGATGGAGAAGAAAGAGAGAGAGAGTGTTATTTGTGTAATTGATTTTTAAAAAACATATACACAATTTTTGGCTTTCAAAAGTCAAACAATTAAAGCCATAAATGCCAACCACTACATCAATCAATCAATCAAACAATTGTCACATCACTCAAAGTGACATGATTTGACGCTTGATGCGACTAGCGATTTGACGCTTGATTTGACTTGCGTGCCGCACTCGAATTTGAAATGTGAATGCGCTCGCAAACAATACCGGGATTGGGTTCGCTAATTCCAAATTAACGAATTTTCCGTTGCGACGCAATTAAATAATTACACCTAGCGAAATCACTATTCACGTCGCTAACGAATTAATTCTAAATTAAATCGTTCGGCTGAATTAAAATTAACTCGTTATCTCTCTTTAATTGATATTTTATCCCAGATTAATTTTCTCTCTCATCTAATTAATCCCAGATTAATTAAAGTGCGAGTCATACGTCATCGGTGAATCTTCGGGAAACGACCCATGAGATCCCCGGATATATTGGCAGTAAATTCGGTCGTCGGACTATCCGAACACGTAAGTACCAAGTACTACGTTTTACCGATTTACAAGACAAGGTTGGCTTCTAGCAAAGCGCCATGCCTACCCAATTCTCCAGAAATATGCTTACAGGAATAAGCGATCTATATCAGGCGTAGTTTATGTAGTATTGCGTATTTCGATCCAGTATCGAATGATCACGTGCTAGGCATGGGGCTGGAATTGTGTCTGCCCCATATGAAGCACATGTCGGATGTCTGGTAACTAGTCTCTATAATCGGATAAACCTGACCTTGTCATTTTATCCCGATGACTGCAGTACATAAGAGAACCTGTACCGTATCCTACATGACCATCATCTCCATATGACTGGAGTGACACTTCCGTCTTGACATCACACCCAACACACTACGATTCTCAATATACCCAGCAGAGGCGTACACAGAACCTATTAAAGCCCTGGACGACCAAAACCAAAGTATATTAATTGTTGCAATTATTAGCGGTGCAAGTCTCAGGTTAAGACCAAATACACCTACCCTGATTTCGGACTTCCATAGACACATAGTCATACTACCAATGGAATTCCGAGGGGGTCTGTCCAGAGCGAAGCTATTTCCCGTACCATCGGTAAAACACAACCTCATATTACACTTGCATGAGTATCATATACCCAAATATATTAGAACTATGCCGTTATGCCCTCAGAACGCGCACAAGTGTAATCCTAGTCTTTTACATATTTATCGATCTCCAATCTCGATAATACTCTGACTAGGGATATTTAATGATTTATCCTTCGTGAACTGATACTGTCTCATATCATTCTCAATCCAGGAACAAATCATTAGGACCTCCTATCATTTATATATCTTGGTGATCTAATCATAAATGATAAGAGTGCAATCTCCTTTGTCACATAGTTAATTTGTACAACAACACCATGATCTGTACAAATAGTGACGCTATGGGTCATAATTGTCCAACAATTTTAATTAGTGTGCTATAAGAAAAAATCTATTTAATTAGGGATGTGATTTGGTGTTATTGGATTTGATCTCTTTTAATTAGGAATATGATTTAATTTGGAAGGTGATTTGTCTTGATTTTAGCATGTGTTTAATGTGTGATTTTGTTATTTTGGAAGGAGGTGGGCGTGATGTTAGAAGCTTTGGGCGTGTATTTGGTTTGTTTTGGTGGGCTTGGTGTGTGGCTTTCGAGGGTTTGGGCTGAGGATGAATTTTAAAACAGAGGTCCAACGAGCGAACCCGTAGCTAAGCAAACAAATTTAGTCCAACAAGATATCAATTTCTGACTTTTCCCTTCCGACGTCTGTTTCCCGCGACTTCCACAACTTAAAGAGTAGTACCTCCGTACGAGGCTCATCATCGGGACTTATATGCAAAAATAATGTGCCTACAGTCGCCCCCACTTTTATGGGACTTGTGCAGTGTGTGACAATGACAATCCTATCAAAGTTATGCAATGAATTTTTATTTACCTGGCTCGCCAGCTGTCACTTGACTTGCCTGTTGCTTCGAGCTGAGTTGATATGGTTGTGCCATACCTGGCATGCTAAACCCCATACCCGAGTTGTCGCGATTGTGTCTCCATACATAGAGTGCCATACCCGATGTGCTAAACCCCATACCCGAGGCGTCGCGGTTGTGTCTCCATACCGGAGTGCCATACCCGGCATGATAAACCCCATACCTGAGGTTTCGCGGTTGTGTCTCCATACTCGGAGTTCTATGCCCGGCGTGCTAAACCTCATACCCGAGGTGTCGCGGTTGTGTCTCCATATATAGAGTGCCATACCCGGCATGCTAAACCCCATACCCGAGGCATCGCGGTTGTGTCTCCATACCGAAGTGCCATACCTAGCGTGCTAAACCCCATACCCGAGGTGTCGCGGTTGTGTCTCCATACCCGGAGTGCCATACCCGGCGTGTTAAACCCCATACCCGAGGTGTCGCGGTTGTGTCTCCATACCCGGAGTGCCATACCCGGCGTGCTAAACCCCATACCCGAGGTGTCGCGGTTGTGTCTCCATACCCGGAGTGCCATACCCGGCGTGCTAAACCCCATACCCGAGGTGTCGCGGTTGTGTCTCCATACCCGCAGTGGCATACCCGGTGTGCTAAACCCCATACCTGAGGTGTCACGGTTGTGTCTTCATACCCGGAGTGCCATACTCGGCATGCTAAACCCCATACCCCAGGTGTCGGGGTTGAGTCTCCATACCCGGAGTGCCATACCCGGCATGCTAAACCCCATACCTGAGGTGTCGCGATTGTGTCTCCATACCCGGAGTGCCATACCCGGCATTCTGATGATGCGTGGGCCTCAACCCTGAGACTCATCCCCAAAATTGATACTGATGTGGGCCTCACCCCCAGAATGATACTGATGTGGGCCTCACCTCCAAACTGATGATGATGTGGGGCCTCGCCCCCAAACTGATGCTGATGTGGATGTTGCATATCAACATGCTGTATTTACCTCTCACGAGATAATCTTGATGGCTTAAACATTTTTTTGTCCTCAACGGATCCTTCATGTTGAAACGAGAGAACCTTCAAAGTATTTAATACACCCAAATCCGATCGTCTGCATGAATGATCTGAACTAGACTCCTAGTGTGTGTGTGCCAAGGCTCTTTCGCAGCTTAATCCTTAAGTAAGCCAACTTGATGATTTTGTCTCGGAGAATTGGATCAGTGGGTCTAACCAACCGAGATGTCTTGATCATACTCTGTGATTACTTCTTCGTACTCAATATGATATGGTTTTCTTCTTTTTTCTTTCGTCTCTTTTATTTATTTCTTTTCATTTTTCTCTTTTTTTTTTTTTTCTTTTTTTCTTTTTATCTTTTCTTTCTTTCTCTTTTTTCGACACACTTACCATTTAAGGTAGCATTTCTCCTCATGGTGGTCCTAATACTCGCCCATGGGTAGCTTCACGCTTATCGGTTATAGATGGTCTATTTTTTCCTTTTCTTTTCAGAGGCTTCTTCTTTGTTTCCAACCATATCATATATCGTAGCATAAGTAAACCAGGATGGACATCTAGGCAAACAGTCATTCACTGATCCGCCATCTCTTCAACTAGTCATCTCGCCGACCACTCAGGCTTCTACTGCTACGATTCCGTAATCAAGTGCTCGCGAGTCTAGCCGAGATCAATCACTCTGAATACCGGTTGAGAGCACATCTCACACTTATCGTTTCTAAGGTTTTACCCTGCAGCAAATAATGTCATCACCGGACATATGCCTAACCATCAAGGATTTTTTTTTTGCATACTCCACTGTAATTCTTCCTTTCAACCGCTGATAATATCGGCGTCGCCCCCTGGGATTCCTTTCCCAAAACTAATACTGATGTGGGCTTCAACCCTGAGATTCCTTCCCGAAACTGATACTGATGTTGGCCTCAACCCTGGGATTCTTTCCCGAAACTGATACTGATTCATTTCTGAAACTGATGTGGGCCTCAACCCCGTAATTCATTCCTGAAACAGATACTAATGTGTTACTGCTTCTAGTTGGCTTGCCTTTTCTGCTTTCTCTTTTTCTTCTTTGAAACCTGTGAATATAAAACAAAAACAAACACAAAAAGGAATTCAAATACGTTACGTGTATGCATGCATGCATGAATGAATTTCCTATTCCGTTGGGTTAGGTCTTCCGCCAGCTTTCCCGGTGACCGTTCGGTCTTCTCTTCCTCAGGAAAAATACTGCTTCAATCTATCCACGTTGATTGGCTCGGTGAACTCATTCCCTTCCAAATCTGACAGTCTCACTGCCCCATTTCCCATTACTTTATGGACTATGTAGGGTCCTTCCCAGTTAGGTCTGAACTTTCCTCTCGGGTCTATCGTCGATGCTTTGACTGCTTAAGCACCAGATCACCCTTTCTGATCTTGGTAGGACGCACCTTCTTGTTGAATGCTCGAGCCAACCTCTTATGGTATAACTGCATATGACATAAAGACTTCATTCTCTTCTCATTCAGCAGTGCTAACTGTTCAAATCTCTGTGAGGCCCATTCTCGTTCAGGTAACTTTGTTTCTGCTAATACCCGCATAGACTGTATCTCAACTTCCACTGGCAGTACTGCTTCCATTCCGTAAACCAAAGAGTAATGCGTGGCTCCCGTTGCTGTTCTCACAGAAGTTCTGTATCCCACAGGGCATACGGTAGCTTATCGGCCCAATCTTTGTAATCTCCATCATTTTGGCTAACATCTTCTTTACTGTCTTATTGACTGCCTCGACAGCCCCATTTGCCTGCGGCCTGTATAGTGACGACTTGTGATGTCCTATTCCATACTTCTGTAGCATTGCCTTGTTTCTTCTTGAAACGGGACTCCGTTATCTGTTACTACATGTTGCGGAATTCCATATCGACATATGATGTTCCAGGCTATGAACTTCGCCATCTGCTTTGCTGTGACGTTGAGAAATGACTCGGCTTCCACCCATTTCGAAAAGTAGTCTATTGCTACTACTATGAAACGATTCCATTCGATGCGTTCGGTCGAATTTCTCCAATCATGTCAATTCCCCATGCTGAGAAAGGCCACGGCTCTGACAGCCCATGCAACTCTGTGTGCGGAAAATGGTTCAAGTTACCGTGCGGTTGACAATCATGACAATGCTTTACCAGCTTTGCGCAGTCATCTTCCATGGTCGACCAGTGAAAACCTTGTCTGACGTTCTTGTGCGGTCCACATACTCCGGCGTGTATTTCTTCCATTGCCTTCCGAGCCTCTTCTTTTCTTAAGCACTTCAACTGAATTCCATTCGCTTGCCTCTTGTACAATTCTCCCTTCAAATTCACATATTGGGAAGCCAACTTCTGGATGGCTATCTTGTCCTATCTGCTTGCAACTTCCGGGAATTCCCCGTGTTCTAAGTGTCACTGAATGTCATAGTACCAAGTTTTCCCATCATTGACTTCTACTTCCAAGATTCTTTCTATCTCATAAACTGGTTTGCTTGCCGTTGTCAACACCAGAGGTCTCATCACCACTTCTTCGGATTTTCATAAATTGTGGCAAGTGTAGCCAATGCGTCTGCCATTTGGTTCTCTTCTAGTGGCAAGTGCTGGAATTTACAATCGGGGAGGGCCTTTGCTAGACTCCTGAGGTGGAACAAGTAGGGTTTCAACCGTTCTTCCTTCAATTCCCATTCTCCTTGCAATTGTCGGACTACTAACATCGAGTCTCCATAGACTTCCACGCTCTTAGCTTTCAAGGCTATCAATGTCGTCAATCCGAATCCGCATGCTTCATACTCAGCCATATTGTTGGTTACTCCGAACGTCAACCTCTTGGCCATGGGCATGGTTTCTCCTTCAGGGGTTACTATCACAATTATGATTCCGGCTCCTTTGCAGTTCACTGCTTCGTCGAAGTACATCTTCCATCCTTGGACTGTTATTGCCTGGATCTCCTCGTCTGGGAATTCAAACTTGTATTGATCTCATTCTATAGGTTGTAGTGCCAGGAACTCCGCTACGGCTCGACCTATGATTACTTTAGAAGTGAGATATTCCACGTCAAACTCTGTCAGCAATGCCAACCATCTGCCTAACTTCCCTACCAAATGCAGATACTTCAAAGGATTCTCCTTTGCTACCACTTGGATCTTGTAAGATTGGAAGTAGTGACGCAATTTTCTGGACGCCCATACTACTACCAAACAGATCTTCTCTACTTCTTGATAACGGGTTTCATACGGAAGCATCTTCTTACTGAGGTAGTAGACTGCATACTCTACCCCCGTCTCATCTGTTTGTACCATCATCGCCCCAGTGCTTCGGGTTCAATGGCCAAATATAGTACCAAGGGTTTGCCCAATCTTGGAGGTTTCAAGACATGAGGTTTCACCAAATATCCCCTGATTTTGTCGAAAGCTTCTTGGCATTGCTCATTCCATTTAACTGGCTGGTCTTTCCTCAGCAACACATACCGACGTCAACTTGGCGATGAACCGACTGCTGTACTGAATCTTCCAGAGGAATGCTCTAACTTCTTTCTCTATCTTCGGCGCATGCATCTCTGTGATCGCCTTGATCTTCTCAAGGTCTACTTCTATTCCGCCCATTCCGACAGTGTGTCCTAGTAACTTTCCTGACGTTACTCCGAACACGTACTTCTTGGGATTTAACCGTAGGTTGTACTTGTCGACTCGTTCAAGGAACTTCTCCAGTGCTTCTATATGTCCACTTCTTGTCTCTGATTTCACCATCATGTCATCCACATATACTTCAATTTCCTTATGCATCAAATCATGGAATAATGTAGTGGCCATCCGCTGGTAAGTAACTCATGCATTCTTAAGCCCAAACGGCATCACCTTGTAGCAATACGTACCTCATTCAGTAACAAAGGCAGTTTTAACCTGATTATATCCTGAGAACCCATCTACGAATGAGTACATGGCAGACAAAGCCGCACTATCAACAAGCACATCTATATGGGGTAAAGGAAAATCATCCTTCGGGCAAGCTTTGTTAAGGTCTCTGTAGTCCACGCACATTCTAACCTTCCCATCTTTCTTCGGCACTGGCACAATGTTCACCAACCACTCGGGATATTTCACCACTTCTAGAAATCCCGCATCTATCTGTTTCTTGACTTCTTCTCTGACCTTCTCGGCCCATTTGGGTCTCATCCGTCGGAGTTTCTGCTTTACCAGCTTCATATTTGGATAAGTCGGTATCGTATGCTGGGCGATACTTCTGACTACTCCAGGCATGTCCTCGTAGGACTAAGCGAATACTTTGGCATATTTGACTAACATCTCTTCTAATTCTTCCGCTCTTCGGAAGTAACCTCATTTGCGATTAGAATCTCCTTGGGGCTTTCGGGCGTACCAAGGTTAAATGCGTTTGTTTTGGTTGAGTTGATGTCAAATATACTCAAGTCATGCAAATTAAAAGGGAGAGACTCAGACAAGTAAGCGAAATGAATGTCTTTTTTGCTAGCAGATGCATGAATACATTCAAATAAATAATAGAGATAAACATCTTCATCTTCCGCAGATGCTTCATCCCCATCAGCCGGGTCTTCCTCGGTTTCCTTATTCTCTTCGAGGGTCAGGCTCTCCAGCTTCATCAACTCTTCCTCCCACTTCTCTTCCTCCTTTGCAACTTCTGATGTCAGTGGTTTCTCACCCATCACATCCTGAAAGATCTCAAATCCTGGCACTATGATCCCGTTGACCTCTACTGGTTCAGGCTTTCGTTGATACCCCGTGGCTTTCACAAAACATTCCGTTAGCTTCAATTCTTTCTTCTTAGCCTTCGACTTCACCTCATCGGACTTGTATCCCAAGCCTCTCATGGTGGTCTGTCCCTTGAAGTCGGGTAGTGCTCCTCCAACACCTGATCCTGTGCCTGGTCGAACTTCATCTTCTACATGATCCTAGCTACCTTAGTCATATTGGAGGGACTCAGATCTGTCATCTTCATACCCAGCCTTGACAAGTTCTTCAAAGGACACATATTGATAGATGAGCCGTCATCCACCATTACACAAGACGTCTTCTTACCCCTCACTTCAGCTCTTATGAATAAAGGCCTATTATGATTCCTTCCCTCCACTGGGAGTTCCTCTCAGAAAAGGTTATCACCTGTGAAGCTTCTTTCTGCACCGATCCCACAAACATCGTAGGGTTGGCATCTTCTGGTACTCTTATCTTGCTCAAGGCCTCAACCATGGCACTCATGTGCTCATGCGATACACATCACAACTCCCAAATACTTAGATGTGCTCATGTCTTCTTCAACTGACGCATCACTACATCTCCATCAGCATTATCCTCATTCTCCGTCACTTCTCTACCTTCTGCCAACACTTCTTTACCCTTCTATGTAGTATCACTGTAGAAACGCCCACTGTGTGTCATTCCTCTCACCTCATATTCATCATTACTGGAGAAGTCTTCCCAGAAATTCTTCCCATGTTTTGTTTCATCCTCACTATTGATATCCCAAATCCCCAGGCAAAAGGCTTGGTGGTCAAAGGACTTGAGGACAAGGCTTTCGGGTAGGCCAGAGCTTATCATATAGGTAGGTGGTGGGACAGAGTGATAATTTGGTAGGGGGTTTCGGTGTGTGTTGGGCTATTCTTTCTCAGGGTCAGGTATTTTATGGGAGTCTATGAGGTCCTGGATTTCATGTCAGAGGCGGACACAACTGTCAGTGTCGTGGCCATTTTGCTGGTTGAAGTGACAATAACGGTTCATGTTGAGGTGTGGTGGTGGGTGATTTGGAAGTGGTTTAGCCTCTAAGGGTTTTAGGAGTCCTTGCCTTGCTAACTTCTCAAGCACCTTAGACAAAGGTCTACCCAGGTTGGAGAAATGCCAGTTCTTGATGGCAGCAATCTCAGCAGAAACGGGCTTGGCTCCTGATGGTCCTCCAACAGTCCTTCTGTTCAATCCATAAAACTTCCTATTCTCCGCTTCTTCTTCCTCGATATCCATGACAGTCTCCCTCAACTGTCGAAAATCAGTAATCATGGAGGTCATCCTCCTCAGCTTTCCATAGATAGAGGGCTTGGTGCCCTCGATGATCATTTTAATTTGGTCATTCTCCGAGGGCCGAGTATCCATTTTTAGAAGCTGGCTTCTCCAGCGGTCCACATAATCCTTGAAACTCTCTTCCAGCTTCTGCTTGGTATTCTCCAAGTCGCGAAGCGACAAGTCGATCTCCAAATCCGTGACATATTGTTTCAGGAAGGCTTCTGCCAGTTCCCTCCAATCTTCTGTAACCTTCATTTCAAGGCCATGGTACCACATTACGGGTGCCCCCTCAAGTGACATCCCAAACATCTTCTGAACCTGACGCTGCGATAGGCCCATGAAACTCATTACAGAAATTTATTGTAAGAGATGGACCTCGGATCCCCGTTCCCATTGAACTTGGCTATGTCAGGTATTTTGAACTGAGCCGGCAGCTGCTCCTCAAAATTCATCGCCTCATAATCCAACAAATCCTCGTGCTTACCCTTCAGCTTGTGGGTAACCGATTCCACCTGATCGCGGAGTTTATGCAATTATGCCTGAGACCCGGCTATCATTCCTACGGCATACTCAGCCATGTCGTCATCAAAGACGAGGACATCATCATTCAACCTACTCGGAAGGCCCTCACGCCTCTCATTCTTAGAGCCTCCCGTAGCGCGGGGCACATCTATATTAGTCATAGCAGTGGTCAAAGTTTGCAGTTGCTCGGTAACCTTAGTGAGATTAGCTTTTAGTTGATCCATACGAGATCCCTCGTTAACTGATTCGTTCATGTTCGCTAACGGCTTTTTGATGAGTCTTCCCTCTTCCCTAACCCAACAGATATCTATGATGTCTTTTAAAACTCCGAATCAACATGTATGCGTGCGATGTATGGAATGTGTAAGTTAGCCCATTATCATTTTAAAGCATTCAATCATACTATTGCGCGGTGCAAACTTGTCCAATTTGAAAAGGCCCAACAGGTTTACACTTTTACGATAACATGGCTAAACAACTTCAAATGATATGAGGCCTAAACGCAAAATGGTCCATTGGCATTTCAGAAGCTTTTGGCCCAATTGCCATAAAGCACGGACTCGTCCCAGTTTAAATGGCCCAACAAGCCATACCTCATGACAAAAAGTCCAACTGAATCCAAATGACGATGGTCTTAAACGCAAGCATAGAGGAATAGTCTCTATTGGTCCTACAACTAAGTTTATATGCGGGTTTATAGGGGTATAGACAAAGGGTCTCATCGAAGAAGGATTGCCCATAACTAGGTCTCCCCACTCAAGAGTCCGAGCGACCAAGTGAGCACACCTTTTTTATACCTTAAGGTACGTGCCAACGAGTTATGATGCGTGACTGACTGTCAGATGGATTTCCTATTGAAGATTCCCCAGAGGGAGGGTGGAGCGGACTCTCTTAAATACCCAAGCCTCTTAGGCTCTTATCGCCTTGGTGACAGGAATAAACAATATGTCCTCCAAATTAGTCCATCACAGTAAGCTTCGAGTAAATGGTTATCTAGGTGCCTTCACAGCTTTTCCTTATAGAAATGTAGTGAATGAAGGAAGACACCAAACCATTAATTAGCTCTAACAATGCCTTTCTATTAAACCCCCTCAACCCACGGTAAACACGGTTAACTAAAACAAAAATCACAAACATTACAAGGCATTATTTCGGGGCCGATTCTCTATCCCCAGTGGAGTCGCCAGACTGTAGGACACATAAATCGGTGACGCTGTTCCAAGCTCACGGCCTAGTCGAGAGTATGGAGTAGCCCACGGGGGAACTAAACCGGAGAAATAAAATGGAGTCGCCACCCAGTGTGAACTGGGAAAATGATTTAAGGCCACACTCACCCCTCGCAAGGGAAGACCTCAAACCGTTGGGTTCGGAATGGTCCATTACTTATGCCACTTGTAATGAATGGATTTATGTAATAATATAACTGAGTCTACGCAACAACAACCTACATTTAAGTTTGCATACTACCTATATCTAAGTTTGCATGCATAAAAGTAAGTTGGAATAACGACAAGCACACAATCTCATGCATACATTAAATCGCTAAGCATGGCAATGTAAATAAATAATAACCTAAACATAAATGTAGAAGAGACATAATCAAGTTTCTAATGCGAAAGAAATAACTAAATCATGCTTGGAAATAATCAACTAATCATGCATAAAAAAATAACATACTAAACAACGTAATCATGCATAAAAGATAACATACTAAAAAACCTAATCATGCATAAAAGATAACATACTAAACAACCTAATCATGCATAAAAGTAACATGATATTTCTAGCAAACAACAAATAAACATAAGATCGGATGACATGAAATATGTGCGTCTCTCAAGCGGTACGTGGCATTGTATCCCGAGTGTAGACCGTATTACCATCCATTCGAATTCGGATACAGAATTTACGTCTGGGTTTCCATCCGATATACCGCAAGAGATAACACATATTTCATTCATCACATGGCCACAGCTTACATGAAACTATAATACACATGCGAAGAAATAATAATATCTAACGGAAAGAAAGTGCGGGAATAAATAAAAAGGTGCCCTCAGGTCTAACCTCTTAAGTCGTCTCTTGGAAGTGCATTACACGGTTGTCGGAATGGTTGATGCTCCGCAACTTTTCCGATTTACTGGTTCGTTGTTTTCCTTCATTACCTCGCTGTTTGGGCTGTTGTTTACTCTGTTTTATGTGGTGGATGTGCATTTTTCTGGACTGGTTTACAGGTTTAAAAGTGCAGTTTTTCAGGGACTGTTTTCAGTGAAAATGGGCTCTTTTCAAGTGCAGTTTTTTGGTGGTTTCAGTGGCAGATTTCAGGGACTATTTTCGGTGGTTTGGAGTGCAGTTCAGGGGCTAATTTTCGGTCATTGCTGGGGTATTTTCTGGAGTGTTTTTATGCGTGAAGGAGAGGGGTTACATGGGCATGAAGTTTATTGTGTGTGTTGATGCTCTAACAAACAATTTGAATAAAACATGCTCAAATAAAAAATATCCAAATTAAAGTTCAAGAACCCTAAATTCAATTTCATGCTCAATAACCGCTGTGATACCATTGTTGGGTTTTCTAGGTCAAACCAAGATCAATTAAGCAATGAAACATGTGAATACACCAAAGTAAGAATGCGAAAAATACTCACTTTAATCGGATTTTGGATGCGTTGAACACAAAAATTTTCCTCATTGAGTTTCGGCCAAGCCCTTTGTTGTGCTCCTTGTGTTGATTTTCAAGCTCCAAGCTTTGAGTGTTGATTCCAAGCTTGTTGAATGAGTTCCAAACTCATGGGAGTAGTTTCCCTATCACTTTTGAATGATCTATTTAAGTGCTAGCTATGGAGATTTTTTCCACAAAAATCAACTATTCTTCCTTTGATCTTTTCGGCCAAAGAAGAAAATATTTGGGAGAGAAAATTTGGCACAATGCCGTGTGGGAGAGAGAGAGTGCAAGACTTGTGTTTTTATTTTCTAAAAGCAAATACACTTATAAAAAAGCAAAGCCAAAAAAAATTTGGTATATCCTTTGTTGGACAATTATGACCCATAGCATCACTATTTGTACAGAACATTATGTTGTTGTACAAATTCACTATGTGACAAAGGAAATTGCTATTTTATCATTTGTAATTGGATTATCGGGATATATAAATGATAAAAGTCCACATGATTAGTTCCGGATTAAAAAAATATGAGACAATATTAATCCACTAAGGTTTAATCATTAAAATTTCCCTAGTCGTAGTATTATCGAGACTGGAAATCGATAATGCGCAATAGACTAGTATTGCACTTGTGCGCGTTATGAGAGCATAACGTCATAGTTCTCATATATTTGGGTATTGGATACTCATGCAAGTGTAATATGAGGTTGTGTTTACCGATGGAACGGAAACAGCTTCGCTCTGGATAGACCCCTCGGAATTCCATTGGTAGTATGACTATGTGTCTATGGAAGTCCGAATCAGGGTAGGTGTATTTGGTCATAACCTCAGACTTACATCGCTAATACTTGCGACAATCAATATACTTTAGTTTTGGTCGTCCAGGGCTTTAACAGGTTCTGTGTACGCCTCTTCTGGGTATATTGAGAATCGTAGTGTATTGGGTGTGTGACGTCAAGATGGATGTATCACTTCAGTCATATGGAGATGATGGTCACGTAGGATAAGGAACTGGTACTCTTGTATTCTGCAGCTATCGGGATAATATGACTAGGTCATTTTTATCCGATTATAGAGACTAGTTACCAGAGATCCGATATATGCTTCGTACGGGGCAGACACAATTCCAGCCCCAGGCCTTGCATGTGACATCCGATACTGGATCGCAATACGCAATACTACGCCTGACAAAGATTAAATATTCCTTTAAGAATATTTCTGAAGAATTGGGTAGGCACGGTGCTTTGCTAAAGCCAACCATGTATTGTAAATCGGTAAAAACGTAGTACGAGGTACGTACGTGTTCGGATAGTCCGACAACCGGATTTACTGCCAACATATCCAGGGATCTCATGGGTCGCTTCCCGAAGATTCACCGATGACGTATGAATCAAACATAATTAATCTGGGATTAATTATAAGAGAGAGAAAATTAATCTAGGATTAGTTGTAGAGAAATTTTATCTGGGATAAAATACTATTAATAGAGAGAAAATGATTAATTTGGAATTAATCGATATATTAAACGAAATTAGATTTCGATGCGGAATTAAAATTAGATTTTAATTCGGATAAACGAAATAATTTAGAATTAATTCGCTAGCGACGTGAATAGTAATTTTGCTAGGCATAATTATTTAATTAAATTTGATTTAATTACGTCGCAACGGAAAATTCGTTAATTTGGAATTAGCGAACCCGAGCCCGGGATGTTTTGCGGTCCCACTCGGATTTTGAATTAAAGTGGGGCCCACACAAGTCACATCACCTAGTCAGTTTAATCTACTTTTGGTTGATGGAGGTGGTTGGGTTGTTGGAAACTTGTAAAACACACAAGCTTAATTCATTGATGTGTGAAAGACCATTGACTAATTTTTGAAATTTGGTATTAGGTTACTTGATTTTGGAAATCAACACACAACACAACTCTTCTATTTTCTCTCCCTCACTCACGACAAAGTGCCATTTTTTTCTATCCTCTCTTGGCTTGGCCGAGAGTCACACAAGGTTTAGGGAAACAATTTGTTGTAAATTTTTCCAAGTGCTAGCACACTAAAGAGTTCATTCAAAGGTGATAGGGAAACCCATCTATGAGCATAGAATCTACATTCAAAGCTTGGAGCTTGAAGATCAACACAAGGAGCACAACCAATTGCTTGGCCGAGAGTCTCAAGGAGAAATTTTTTTGTTCAACGCATCGCAAAGCCGATCAAAGTGAGTATTTCCGCAACTTTACTTTGCAGTATTCGCACATTTCATTGCTTAATTTGATATTGGTTTGACCTAGAAAACCCAACAATGGTATCAGAGTGGTTATTAAGCATGAAATTGAATTTAGGGTAAAATTTGGGTAAATTTGATTTCAGCATGATTTAACCAAATTATTTGTTTGAGCATGCTTGTATATGGATAACTTGGAGTTATATGTGATCAATTTGATGAAAATTGAAATGGATTAATTTTCCCCAATTATTTTGGCTTGGCCGAATATGTAATATGCCTTAAGTCATGGTATTTTTTGTTCTTTTGATCATTGGATGAGTTTAAAGACTTGGTACAAATTGATTAATGATTTAATTGGATTGAAATCGAAATCGGTTGAAAAAAACCCCAAAATGTCGTGAGCTTCAAAGCATGAAATGAGATGATTTTTTGTTTCAATAATGTTGGACATGTGTTGAACAAATCAAAGCATGATTAATTGATTAAATTGATATTTTGGAAATGTTAATTTAGATAATTAATTATTGCAATACACTTTAATTGATTAAATTATGATATTTAGAATATTGGAATTTAATTAGTTGGGCTAAATTTGGAATTGGGCTAAAAATGTTGTATTTGAGCTTATTGGGCTTGGTTGGGCCAAGTTTGGTTTAAGTTAATTGGTTGGATCCAATTGGGCCTAAAACCATTTCCATAAAGTCCAAATATAATATAATGGGCCTTTAAAATTTTAATTGGGCCTAATGGGCCTAAATTGATTTTTGGCAAAGGGTGATTCCTTGTTGGGCTTTGGTTGCCAAAGTCCATGCCTTATAATTAATTGAAAGCCAATTGGACTTTAATTAAATTGACATTGGATGTTAAATTGGGCTTGGAGACCCGTAAGATTAGATTTAGAATCTAAGTCGCAAAGGCTCATTAATAAATTGTAATTATTTAATTTGGAATTAAATAAAGAATTAGTATTGAATACGAATTAAATTGGATTTAATATTGTAGTTTGATATAATTCAAGAATTCGTACTTTGAAAACTTATTTTAAATGAGTTGGACTCGCGCAAATCAAATCGTTGTTTAAACATTGGATGGTCATTAATTTCACATTAATTAATTGGATTAGATTGATTGATAACATGCTTTATGTGAATACATGAATGTGATGTATGAATAATGTATATCGGATGGTTATTAGATGGGTGAGGGAAATTTTGGAAATTGTTGTAATAAATTTAGAATTTATTAAATTGGACCTGCGTGTCCAGCCTATTACCTCTTGATTCTTTGTATTTCTCTTCTCACCTATTCCCCTCAATGTAAATGAGGTTTCTTTAGAAGTGTTATGTAATTGGGTAGAAGTAAGATTTGTGCTAGCGGGAGAGAGGAAATGGAGAGATTTGTTCTAGGAATAAAATTGTTTTATATATCCATCCGCATATCATTATTAATTTATTTATCACTCCTTATTATGCTTTTAGAATGCATGCTTAAGGGTGTATGATGAGACCTAATCAAAGATAATTAATTGGTTGCCAATTACGCGAAAAACCCTCAACAAATATTAAATGTTTTCCTTCCATTGAATGATTCATTCTCAAGATTGGCACTGGTTTGTTGGCCAAAGTCAAGACCTTTGTCATCGCGGATGTGTTTGAATCATGGTTTTGTTCCATATCGTATGTCTTATTCAAGTTGTGATTTGTTGGCCAAAGTCAAGATCACTTCTTGTCCATCGACATCGATTACGAAGCTTTCCAAGGTCAATGGGTCCCGCTTAACTGGAATCATTAAGTTTGTTGTGCCAAAGCCAAGGCTTGGTTGATTCAGAGGAAAAAGGTTAAGGAATATATCAGATATATTGACATATATTAGATATATGTTTCGGACTTGGATGTCCACCTACTGGATCTAGGAATTGGATGAGATCCAATTGATCTTAGAGATCTACCTAGTTAAATATCATACAACTTGTTGGCCAAAGTCAAGGTTGTGTGTTATTTAACGGGATCCTAGCCCACTAGGAAACTAGGTTTCCCGAGTACTCAACAGAGGGTTAGAGGCTCGCCGAAAAATAGTGGAGGCAGTATTAAATTTGCAATTTCGTTGTAGATACTTGCCAATACGCGCTCATTTCAATTTTTCGTCATTGTTTATTAAACATATTAGTTGGACTAATATTTAATTGTTGTTTTAACTTAAACAGTTGGACTGTATTCAAACTACTTCAAATAATAGTTGATTATATAATTGGATTATAGTAATCAATATATTTGAATTTAAATAATCAAATTATAGTTGATTATATAGTTAGACTATAGTAATTATTATATTTAAATGTACCGAAATAGTTGATTGGATAGTTGGACTATTGAAATCAAGATTACTGAAAGATTAGCGTTTAGAATATAATCCTGGGGAAATGTCTTTAAGCGGCTTTAATTTTCAAATTGAGAATAATACCTCAGGATAGTCCTGGGAACTGAGAAGTTATTCTATTTGATAGAGAAACATCTCGGGCCTGAGACCGGAGTTGAGCAAATAGTGGAGCATGAGTTTTGGAAGACTCATGGTGATGATAACTTTAGTGCTCAATCCGTTATGCTTACCGCAATGACTCTTTAATTTCGTCATCAGAATTAAGGATTAGATCTTTATACCATGATGTTGAAATTAAAGGATCTTCATAGATCTATTCTTAGATCTTAGAAGTACAAATTGAAAAAGAAGCTCTTTCGCTCGTGTATGTCAGAGGGTACATCTGTCGAACACTAGGTGTCGCAGATGATTGTTGACATCGATCAGCTAGGTTAGCTGGGCATTACCTACGTGGCCGAGACTACCAAAGATTTGATCTTATAGTCTCTACCCGAAAGCTGGGGCAGGTTCATTATGAACCAAGAGTAAACTCTTGGAGAGTTGATGGCTGTGCTCTAGGAGGCACAGCTAGAGCTTATAAAATGGGCAAAAGAAAAATCATCACAGTCTTCTAGGAAGACAAAGGACGTATCCCAAGATGTCTGCCTAAACTATGGCAAACAGAGTCACTAGAAGTGTGACTGCCGTATGGACAAGGCAGACATGAAGGAAGTAAAGGCGGGGCAAGGCTCCGGCTTCAAGCATGTTTGCATAAACTTGTTCACTACTAGTGTCAAAATTGGATTTTGATACTAGATGTGGTACATAAATATGTACTGATGTGCAGAATCTGTTGATGAGCAGGATACTGACTTCAGTTGAGATTTACCTACGAGTCAGAAACGGGACGAGAGTCGCTGTTTTAACTGTAGAAACCTAAGTTTAGGAACTACCATTTGGGTATGTACTTAAATTAGGAAACTGTTATAATGTACCTAGTTTGACTAGAAACATTATCTCTATATCTATGTTTAACCCATTGCGGGTATACCTTTATATTCTAGATACTAAAGTGTTTTATTTTATAAAGATGATATTGAGATAAACGCATTAGATGTGAATAACAGTATTTATATTTTGAATATAAATGAATCTCAAACGTATAACATAACAAACAAATAGCTCAAACTGAATTAATCAGATGAGACTTATAAGTGGCATTGTTGTCTGGGACACATTAACAAGACTCATATATCCACACTTTTGAAGAGTGGGTACTATGACAGATTTGATTCTAATCAAATGAATGTCTACGAATATAGTTTATTGGGCAAAGTGCCTAAAACACATTTTTACTTGGTAAAAGTGCAAGTGCCACCGATGTGTTAGCCCTCGTTCATAGTGACGTAAGTGGGCCCATGTCTAGCTAGGTTAGAGGTGGATATGAACACTTCGTAACCTTTACGGATGTGGCATCGCGTTATGGTTATGTGTTTCTTTTGAAACATAAATCGGAAACTTTTGATAAATTCAAAGAGTTTCGACACGAAGTATAAAAATAGATCGGCAAGAGTATTAAAGCTATCACGGTTAGACTGTGATGGAAATACTTAAGCAATAAGCTTCTCATTATTTTGAAAGAGTATAGTATTCTTTCACAGTGGACTCATCTCGGAACACCTCAATTGAGCGGTGTGTCCAAACGGAGAAACCGAATTTTGTTGGACATGATAAGGTTAATTATGAGTCGATCTGAGCTACCATTTTCCTTCTTGGGATACGCATTATTAATCAGTGCAAAACTTATTTTGAATAAGGTTCCATGAAAAATCTGTTAGACAAATTTCATATTAGATATGGACAGGAAAGAAACTGAGTTTTCTCATTCATGAAGATTTGGGAATGATAGGCATATGTTTGGATGATACCAAACTAGAACCCAAATCAGATAAGTGCCTAATTTGTAGGTTATCCTAGGGAAAACAAATTATAGTACTTATACAACTCACAAGAGAACAATTTAATTGTTGCTCTCCATGCGGTTTTCCTAAGAGGAATACCTATATGCAGTGGTAAGTGGGAGGAAAGTAAAACTCGATGAAAATCAGAGTAATACTGTTCCAGACACCGAGTCTTCAATGGAACACAAACAGTCCATCAAGGATGAAATTGTACCACAATCTTCGAATACACAAGAACCACGTAAGTCGGGGAGAGTCAGAAAACAACCTGAGAGGTATGGGTTTCTGATCTCACCTCATAAAGATGTCAATCTTATTGAGGAACACGAACCGACTACTACTTATGAGTAAGTGATACAAAGTATCGACTCCCTATTATGGCAAAGTGCCATGATGTCCGAAATGGATTCCATGTATACCAAGCAAGAAACTGGTTGATGTACCGGAAGGCATTGTGCCTATTGGTACTATATGAGTCTTTAAGGAAGACAATCATGGATGAAAACTTACCAACGTACAAAGCTAGGTTTGTAGCGAAAATGTATCTTTATCAACATTGTGTCGATTATGACGAAACCTTTTACTCGTTGCCATGGTTAAATCCATTTGGATAATGCTTGCTAATGCTGCATGTTTCATTTATGAAATATGGCAGCTGAACGTCAAAATCACTTTCTTTAAACGGAAACCTTTTGGAGGATCTTTACAACATCCTGACAATTTTGTCGTACCAAAATGAGCAAACAAGGTTTGCAAGTTAAATCGATCCATTTATGGATTGAAGCAAGCATTACGTTCTTGGAACGAGCGTTTTGATGTAATCTTAATAGTATATGAATTAATTCAAAACGAAAATGATTCTTGTGTATATAAGGAGGTTAGTGGGAGCGCACTGACAGTGAATGTCCTAAATAATGATGATATATCATTTCTTGGAAATGATATTCCCAAAATACAATCGGTGAAAGCTTGGCTTTCATGAAAATTCTCCGTAGAATACTTGGGAGAGGCAACCTTTATTCTAGGAATAATGATCTACTGGGATAGATCTAAAAGTTTTTGGCACTCTCCGAGAACTCGTACATTGAAGGAAATGTACGCGACCTGGTGTCTCATATGCTTTGAGCATATGGAGTCACAATCAGGCTAATCCAAGTGATAATCACTGGATTGATGTTAAGAACATCCTTAAATATCTAGACGAACTAAGGATACTTTTTTAACCTATGGAGAAGGAGAACTTGAAGTGACTGGGATCACCGTTACAAGTTTCCAAACCGAAAAATACAACTATAAGTCGTAATAATGGTACTATATTGTTTGAATAACGGAACAGTGAGCTGGAAATCTTCCAAGCAAGAGACTGTTGCCGAATAAAAAAAAAAAACGGAATATTACTGCAGATGAGGCATAAATAGAAGCGATTTGGATCTCTAATATAATCCTAATTGGATTAGGAGTAATTCTGTTAGCAGCTGAGCTAGGCTACAACACAGGCTAAAGAATTAATGGTCTCATCAACGATCGAAGTATATACTTCAACTACTTCATCTGATTCGTCGGATCATAAATCGTGGAGATGTGATGATCATATAAATCGCATCAGATGATAACATTGCAAATCCGCTGACGAAAGCAGTTTTTCTAAGCAGCAATTTGAGCGACCCGTACATAGTTCAAGTGTAGGACACTTGAGTGATTGGCTATAGGCCAAGTGGGAGATTGTTGGACAATTATGACCCATAGCATCACTATTTGTACATAACATTGTGTTGTTGTACAAATTAACTATGTGACAAAGGAAATTGCTCTTTTATCATTTGTAATTGGATTACCGGGATATATAAATGATAAAAGTTCATATTATTAGTTCCGGATTAATAAGATATGAGACAATATTAATCCACTAAGGTTTAATCATTAAAATGTCCATAGTCGTAGTATTATCGAGACTGGACATCGATAATACGGAATAGACTAGTATTGCACTTGTGCGCGTTATGAGAGCATAACGGCATAGTTCTCATATATTTGGGTATTGGATACTCATGCAAGTGTAATATGAGGTTGTGTTTACCGATGGTACGGAAACAGCTTCGCTCTGGATAGACCCCTCGGAATTCCATTGGTAGTATGACTATGTGTCTATGGAAGTCCGAATCAGGGTAGGTGTATTTGGTCTTACCTGAGACTTACATCGCTAATACTTGCGACAATCAATATACTTTGGTTTTGGTCGTCCAAGGCTTTAACAGGTTATGTGTACGCCTCTTCTGGGTATATTGAGAATGGTAGTGTATTGGGTGTGATGTCAAGATGGAAGTATCACTTCAGTCATATGGAGATGATGGTCACGTAGAATAAGGAACTGGTACTCTTGTACGCTGTAGCTATCGGGATAATATGACTAGGTCATGTTTATCCGGTTATAGAGACTAGTTACCAGAGATCCGATATATGATTCGTACGCGGCAGACAAAATTCCAACACCAGGCATGCATGTGACATCCGATACTGGATCGCAATACGCAATACTATGTATACTACGCCTGAAAAAAGATAAAATATTCATTTAAGAATATTTTGGAGAATTGTGTAGGCACTGTGTTTTGCTAGAAGCCAACCATGTCTTGTAAATTTGGTAAAACAGTAGTACGAGAGTACGTACGTGTTCTATCACGACCGGATTTACTGCCAACATATCCAGGGATCTCATGGGTCGCTTCCCGATGATTCATCGATGATGTATGACTCGAACATAATTAATCTGAGATTAATTAATAGAGAGAAAATTAATCTAGGATTATTTGCGGAGAAATTTTATCTGGGATAAAATACTATTAATAGAGAGAGAACGATTAATTTGGAATTATTCGATAAAACAATATATTCGATATATTAAACGAAATTAGATTTCGATGCAGAATTAAAATTAGATTTTAATTCGGGCAAACGAATTAATTTAGAATTAATTCGCTAGCGACGTGAATAGTAATTTTGCTAGGCATAATAATTTAATTTAATTTAATTTAATTACGTCGCAACGGAAAATTCGTTAATTTGGAATTAGCGAACCCGAGCCCGGGATGTGTTGCGGTCCCACTCGGATTTTGAATTAAAGTGGGGCCCACACAAGTCACATCACCTAGTCACTTTAATCTACTTTTGGTTGATGGAGGTGGTTAGGTTGTTGGAAATTTGTAAAACACACAAGCTTAATTAATTGATGTGTGAAAGACCTTTGACTAATTTTTGAAATTTGGTATAAGGTTACTTGATTTTGAAAATCAACACAACAACACAACTCTTCTATTTTCTCTCCCTCACTCACACCAAAGTGCCATTTTTTTCTCTCCTCTCTTGGCTTGGCCGAGAGAGTCACACAAGGCTTAGGGAAATAATTTGTTGCAAATGTTTCCAAGTGTTAGCACACTAAATAGATCATTAAAGGTGATAGGGATACCCATCTATGAGCATGGAATCTACATTCAAAGCTTGGAGCTTGAAGATCAACACAAGGAGCACAACCAATGTTTGGCCGAGAGTCTCAAGGAGAATTTTTGTGTTCAACGCATCGCAAAGCCGATCAAAGTGAGTATTTCCGCTACTTTACTTTGCAGTATTCGCAAATTTCATTGCTTAATTTGATCTTTGTTTGACCTAGAAAACCCAACAATGGTATCAGAGCGGTTATTAAGCATGAAATTGAATTTAGGGTAAAATTTGGGTAAATTTGATTTGAGCATGATTTAACCAAATTATTTGTTTGAGCATGCTTGTATATGGATAACTTGGAGTTATATGTGATCAATTTGATGAAAATTGAATTGGATTAATTTTCCCCAATTATTTTGGCTTGGCCGAATATGTAATATGCCCTAAGTCATGGTTTTTCTTGTTCTTTTGATCATTGGATCAGTTTTAAAGACTTGGGACAAATTGATTAATGATTTAATTGGATTGAAATCGAAATGGGTTTTAAAAAACACCCCAAAATGCCGTGAGCTTCAAAGCATAAAATGAGATGATTTTTTGTTTCAATAATGTTGGACATGTGTTGAACAAATCAAAGCATGATTATTGATTAAATTGATATATTGGAAATGTTAATTTAGATAATTAATTAATGCAATACACTTTAATTGATTAAATTATGATATTTAGAATATTGGAATTTAATTAGTTGGGCTAAATTTGGAATTGGGCTAAAAATGTTGTATTTGGGCTTATTGGGCTTGTTGGGCCAAGTTTGGTTTAGGTTAATTGGTTGGATCCAATTGGGCCTAAAACCATTTCCATAAAGTCCAAATATAATATAATGGGCCTTTAAAATTTTAATTGGGCCTAATGGGCCTAAATTGATTTTTGGCAAATGGTGATTCCTTATTAGGCTTTGGTTGCCAAAGTCCATGCCCTTATAAATTAATTGAAAGCCCATTGGCTTTAATTAAATTGACATTGGATGTTAAATTGAGCTTGAGACCCGTTAAGATTAGATTTAGAATCTAAGTCGCAAAGGCTCATTATAAAGTGTAATTATTTAATTTGGAATTAAATAAAGAATTAGTATTGAATACAAATTAAATTGGATTTAATATTGTAGTTTGATATAATTCAAGATTCGTACTTTGGGTACTTATTCTTAAACGAGTTGGACTCGCGCGCAAATCAAATCGTTGTTTGAACATTGGATGGTAATTAATTCAGATTAATTAATGGATTAGATTGATTGATTACATGTTTTGTGTGAATACATGGATGTGATGTATAAATAATGTATATCGGATGGATATTAATGGGTGAGGGGGAAATTTTGGAAATTGTTGTAAAAATTTAGAATTTATTAAATTGGACCTACGTGTCCAGCCTATTATCTCTTGATTCTTTGTATTTCTCTTCTCACCTATTCCCTCAATGTAAATGAGGTTTCTTTTAGAAGTGTTATGTAATTTGGTGTAGAAGTAAGATTTGTGCTAGCGGAACGAGAGGAAATGGAGAGATTTTTGTTCTAGGAACAAAATTGTTTTATATATACATCCGTATTATATCATTATTAATTTATTTATCGCGCCTTATTGTGCTTTTAGAATGCATGCTTAAGGTGTGTTATGATGAGACCTAATCAAAGATAATTAATTGGCGCCAATTACGCGAAAAACCTTCAACACAATATTAAGCGTTTTCCTTCCATTGAATGATTCCTTCAAGATCCAAGATTGGCACTGGTTGTTGGCCAAAGTCAAGACCTTTTCCATCGCGGATGTGTTGAATCATGAAGGCTTTCCAAGGTCAATGGGTCCCACTTAACTGGAATCATTAAGTTTGTTGTGCCAAAGCCAAGGCTTAGTTGATTCAAAGGAAAAAAGGTTAGGGAATATATCGGATATATTGACATATATTAGATATATGTTTCGGACTTGGATGTGTCCACCTACTGGATCTAGGATTGGATGAGATCCAATTGATCTTAGAGATCTACCTAGTTAAATATCATACAACTTGTTGGCCAAAGTCAAAGTTGTGTGTTATTAACGGGATCCTAGCCCACTAGGAAACTAGGTTTCCCGAGTACTCAACAGAGGGTTAGAGGCTCGCCGAAAAATAGTGGGAGGCAAGTATAAATTTGCCATTTCGTGTAGAGGTAGAGACTTGCCACGCGCTCATTTCAATTTTTCGTCATTGTTTATTAAACATATTAGTTGGACTAATATTTAATTGTTGTTTTAACTTAAACAGTTGGGACTGTATTCAAACTACTTCAACTAATAGTTGATTATATAATTGGATTATAGTAATCAATATATTTGAATTAAATAATCAAATTATTGTTGATTATATAGTTTAGACTATAGTAATCATTATATTTAAATGTACCTGAAATCGTTGATTGGATAGTTGGACTATTGAAATCAAGATTACGGAAAGATTAGCGTTTAGACATAATCTAGGGAAAATGTCTTTATAGCGGCTTTAATTTTCAAATTGGGAATAATACCTATCATGATAGTCATGGGAACTGAGAAGTTATTCTATTTAATAGAGAACATCTCGGGCCTGAGCCCGGAGTTGAGCACATAGTGGAGCATGAGTTTTGGACGACTCATGGTGATGATAACTTTAGTGCTCAATCCGTTATGCTTACCGTAATGACTTATTAATCGTCGTCAGAATTAAGGATTAGATCCGTAAACCCATGATGTTGAAATTAAAGGATCTTCATTAGATCTATTCTTAGATCTTAGAAGTACAAATTGAAAAAGAAGCTTTTTCGCTCGTGAATGTCAGAGGGTACATCTGTCGGCACTAGGTGTCGCAGATGTTTGCTGACATCGATCAGCTAGGTTAGTTGGGAATTACCTACGTGGCCGAGACTACCAAAGATTCGCTTCTATAGTCTCTACCCGAAAGCTGGGGCATGTTCATTATTAACCAAGAGTAAACTCTTGGAGAGTTGATGGCTATGCTCTAGGAGGCACAGAGCCAGAGCTTCTAAAATGGGCAAATACAAAAATCATCACAGTCTTCTAGGAAGACAAATGACATATCCCAAGATGTCTGCCTAAATTGTGGCAAACAGAGTCACTGGAAGTGTGACTGCCGTA